>JAHZNP010000087.1:0-165227 GCA_020615345.1 Triops cancriformis
TGAAATCCTGGTTACGCCACTGCTTAGCATACCAGAGATTAGCGACACTAACATACCGTCGCCTTTTGGCCAACAAATAAAGGTTGTGAGGCAGGCAAAAACACTCAGCTTTTGGGATGAACACGAAACATAATGCTGTGAAAACTAGCATTTAAATGGTTCAATGCTCTGTAACTAAGTAATGTTATTCAAACTTGTGATTTACACATGGATGAGATTTGAACGAGTCTTTTAGGTTTTTTAGACACTATCTCCGAATAAAACTGTCCCCACCAGTGGTGCCTAGCATTCACTCGTGATTTGGCAATATGTTGGCGAATTGGAGGCACGGTTCGCCAACGGCCAACTCGGCAATCCTAACTCACCAAAGTCGAAAACATTTACAATATGAAAATTGTGTTTGTTTTTTAAATAAAAACAAAAATATATTCTGAGTATACTAACTACCGAATCTAAAATACTGAGTAGGCTACGGTGTTCTAAAGCTTAGAAGGACAAATGGAATCAGAAAACATCGTTCAAAGACCTCAAGTGACGTTTTTTTTATTATAACTGATAAAAAACAATAGAACTTCGCGTTGGATAATTGACGCGCCCCTGATGAAAAGTGTGAAAGAACAAAACATGGTATAATTTCAGAGGAAGCATGTTTCATTTACCTATGCACATCAAACAACCGATTGTTTCTATTAAGAAAATTACATCAATACTTAGAATCACAGAATCAAAAGCGTAAAATTTCCAAATATTCATTTTGTCAAAATTTTTTCGAATTGGCCAACGTCATCAAAAACTTTGCCTGAGTTGGACGTCCCTGGTCTACACAAAACTTTAAAGCGTGCTTCTCAAAGTTGGTTAAATTATCCTAAACTGGGTAAACGTTGTGTTGCTTTGAGTAAAGGATATGTTGAAATTTACTCATGTGCGGTAGGAATAAATTACTGGTAAGTGATATTTGGGTACAAAAAAGAACGAGTTTGAGCATTACTGACTTCAAGTCTAGCACAATAATTTTTTCATAGGAAAGTTTGCAAGACAATAAGACTTCAAGAATATAACCGATTCACTAATTTAACAGAAAAAAATAATATTCTCATCTCGTCTTTTCTTGATCAACGTGTCACCATTCTCACGGTGCATCGTCCCATCCAATCCAGCACATAATAACCTTTTGACTTGTCACTGTTCAAAGTATATGCAAGGTATGTATTTCAATATCTCAAAAGCAATCACATCGTTCGATTTGAAGTTAGTAACAGTTCTATGCGGTTAGAAAAACGCCTAGGTTTTGCGTAAGAGTGCAATCTGAATTTTGACAGGACTCTTCTATTCTTCTGTGAACACGTGGCTTCGTTCCGTCCAAGTGTTGCCAGGGAGAAAACAAGCTGACACTGTGTCCATAAATACAATACACAAGAGAGAAAATTTGTTTTCCATAGTTTCTTCAATATATTGTCACAGAATTCTTAAGTAAATTTTCCTAAGGTTTATATCTGACCTGTACCCTTTTACTTACCCGATAGAAAAAAAAACTACGGGAACAACGCGAGTCTGAAGACGATAGGAACACATAAGGTTTGCTCCCCCAAAACAGCTACGACACATGCAGTCGGAAACTCCTGATAATCGTTTTTGTTTCTGTTGATGAAGTACTTGGAGGAAAAGTCTTCCAATACAAATGATTTGACGCAGTAGAGTTTCCCTTCTTCGTAAACTTCCAATTATTGCCACAAGCTATCCCAAGGCATGTACTTTCTGGACGAAAGGGAATTCTTGATGATTTCGTCCAAGCTAAAAACATTACAGACTTTCTCACTAGCTCGTACTAATGCATATTCAAATAAGAAACACATCAGATTTAATTGTCATATATCTTGCACAACGCAAATATAAGGATGTAAGGACAGGGCTAAAAAAAATAGAAAAAAATTGCTACACCATTACGACAAGTCAACAACGTAACTCAGTGAGAAAGAGGAGCGTGCAAGTTGAAGTACTACAGCTTCATTATCGACTTGTTCCAGGCATCCAAGCCCATGCACACGCTTCTAGGCACCCATTGGTGCAACAAGTCTTGTTTCATTTTCATTCTTTTTTCCTGGGAACTAAAGACCAAAAAAGGCACGAACAGTCCCACACAGGCAAATACCCTGATATCTAAGCAAAATAGCGGAAAAAACTAATTGACTTTCTCTTCTACACGGAAAAGTGGAAGCCTGAGCTTTGTTTTTCGCCTCTGGAATGGGGGGATTCCTGAACCAAAATTCTCGCACACGTTTCTTTCGCAATCTTTAACAAAGAAACCTCCAGAAAAAGCAACTATTGATAGACCGAAAATTCCTCGACGCTTTACAAAGGACACCGTAATACAATGATGGAGAGATAAAGCCAAGATCGGAAGGTTATTGTCCCTCGGGTGCTCTTTTGCAACGCAGAACCTTCGGAAATCAGCAATCTTAAGCCCTTCAGTTAATGTTTGCTAAACACCCAAGAAAAATCTAGAAGTCTCAACGTGAACAGAGCAAACACATTGCCAACAATGTTTCTAATTGCATTTGTCTCTTTTTTTTTAGTTCCCTGTTCCGTTGTTTTTACTTTTCGAACCTCAAAAGTTTTCGTTGAAAACGGACCTTGTTGCTAAAACTTCTCATGGAATTAGAGAAGTTGAAGTTAGCACGCGAGAACGGAAAGTTTAAATGGGTTCAATGCAGGATAAAACGGAGAAGAAAAACTGTATTGCATGTGTTCTACCTGTACTCACCACTAAGAAAGGCCAACTCGAAAGAAAACGACATGGCCACTGTTTGCTATGTGGAACATTTGTAAAGTATGGAGTTTTTTTCCCCTTAAAAGCGTCTTGGTTTGTAGGCATTGAACTGCCAATGGACCTCTGAGCCCCAAGCCCGCCCCTTTGCTGTCACTTCGATTCTACGCAGAAACATGAACGTCCAACAACGACACGCACAACGTCTACACATTACTAGCGTAACCATGAATTAATGGTTCCAAGTAACAGGTGATTTACGTTTCCGACTACGGTGCAGCGTACAGTCACCCACGTTCGCAATGTAACACGCAAGTTGCAGAACCCTAGAAAGTTTACACTTTTACTGCATTACCACGCCGAGCTCCCTGGTCTCTGCATTCATATTTCACACAAGATTTGGACATTTACAGGTCTTCCGGGGAGTTGCCTGCAAGCTTAACAAGAACCTAGGTAAGCAATATCATAAAAAGAACACGGCGGGTACTTCGTTACCAGCTTCCACTTTTTTTCGCACTTTCACCTATTCTTAACTACTTTAGCCCCAACAGAACACTATTTACAACCAGCGAACACTTAAGCCTCCAATTTCTTCCAGCGGGTATTTACGAGGTCAGTTTTCACACCCTGAAAGCTAACCAAAATTAGATTCATGCTCACATACCGGTGTAGCATACCAATCAACTACAATAAGACCTTGCAATACGAACCCCCGAACAATTGTTCGGTGTATCTAAACTTGGGCTTTTATACTATTAATATATGTGTATTCCCTAGGATCCACCTTACGCGTGGGCTATAAGCTTCTATAATACAGTAGAAGTCCCCTTATCCGGCATGTATGGGAATGGACCTAAGCTGGATAACCCAACGAGCGTATCGAATAAAAATGACATTTTGCAAATAAGATTTTGAAATATGTATGTTGTACTTACACGCACTCCCCATAGCCAGGGGGAGGTTAGGGTTTTTTAACCAACCCGAATTTCTTTTAATGGCGAACATTGGAGAATGCGCAAATGTCCAACAAAACGCACACTCCCCCCCCCCAACCAAAATCCTGGCTACGGCCCTGTATACACGTGTACCAAAACTTTATATGATAAGTACATCAATACTTTTCATCTTTTTTTTACAACCAATTGACACAATCTAATTTTAAACCGACTTGGTTGTTTTCCCTTATTAATGCGTGTCAGCTCTTCTGATTTCATTTCAACGGTAAATCTGTTTTCATTCCTCTTGTCCGAATCAAGGTTTGAATTACTGTATTCAATATATGCATCTAATTTATTCAATACATGCATTTAATGTACTCAATATATGCAATTAATTTACAAAACAACTTATTGGAGCTCCAACCTCGGAAGCGCACTACGTTGAATGTGACGTTGCAACAATGCTCATTACCACGTTGCAACATTATAGGACAAACTGTATATCTGGATTGGCTAATTCACCATCACAATTCCTTCTGAACGTATGCTCGAATTGTGTCATTGGCAAAAGGGGTGGAGTTCATATTGTGCGGTTCATCTTTTCGCACTATCGCGTGGCACCACAAATACTCCGTAATAACTACGTAAAGTAGCACACGAATTTGGCCTCAGGGGCCGCAATATTGCTTTGTATAACGACACTTCTTTACACGCGATTTAGTTTTGTCAAGCGCTTTCCCTGTAAATTTGCATTTGCCTTACGTCGAAACCTATGGACCCCTCCAAAAGCTGATATTTCGTTTTACCAAAATTTCACTGTACTAAAGCCTGCTAAAAGTAGGTCCAGCTGTCGCACACTTTATAAAAACTTAAAAGGAACAGCACGTTTTCTAACAGGGGGGGGGGGGCAAATATTATAATGCCACGTGTTTCGGGGCATACGCTTTATTTTCTTCCTTGCTTGTTGGATACAGGAAGAAAAGCGAACCATTTTGAGTAGTGTCTTAAAGTGGTTCATCTTTTCGCTGACATACGTCGGCACAATAGCTTTTCTGTACGCAGCAGACCGCCTTTCGTGAAGGTTCACTACACTGTAAAAAATAAATAAATTTATAATTGCAGCAAAAAATTATAAGGACTTTACTGTAAAAATACTTTGAAAATGATTTTCTACAACAAATTTGTGGTTTAAAAAATCAGTTTTGTAAGTATTTTTACAGTCAAGTCTTTGTCATTTTTTGCTGCACAACAAATCATTGTAAATTCACAAAATATTTTTTTACAGTGTACCCTCGTACTAATAGCCATAGGAAAACCCGCGCGTGGGGTGCTCTAGCCTCGTATATCTGACAGATTATGAGAACTACCGGAGGAGGGAGGAGTAAAAGGCACATCACTATCCTGGCCCTCGTGTTTTGCCGGCAACAGACGGCTACCAGCCAAAGCGGGCTGAAGAAAGGAGCCAAAGGGGTACTTGAAAACCCATCAAGATATCTAGTGCAGCGTACCAGTCCACCCCAAAATGCAGTAGCATCACTTCTCTCCATCGCTCCTCCCACACGAAGCCACGCAAAAGAAGAAAACTATATGGAAAAAGGACGACCGCAGCACTGGCAGCCAAGTGAAGATGCTCGTAAAAAAAAGTGCTTAGGCCAGCACGAGCCAAAAAATGCCTGCTTCCCCCTCTTCCATACACTCCATACCTAACAGAGATATGCACTTGTTATCAATTTATTATGCATGCTTTCACCCATGATACGTTCTATCTTGCCTCCACAATGCCAACGGAAAGCACCCACCGGAAAGAAATCCCTTCGCCCTCTCCCCTTTTTCCCCTTAAGAGCTGCATCAAAAGAGCTCTTTACCTCGATTTTTGCACACTGGGTGGAGCGTGAGCTTCTGGCAAAGGGCAAACTGACCTTAGCATAAAATAAAAAAATAAAAAAAGCGTCCGCGATTACCATCGCAACCGTAAACAATGATAAACGGTACTGGAAGACATACGACCAGTATTACTACACTGTAAAAAATTATTTTGAGAATTTACAATGATTCGTTGCGCAGCCAAAAAAAATACAAGGACTTCACTGTGAAAATACTTACAAAACTGATTTTTTAACCACGAATTTGTTGTAGAAATACATTTTTAAAGTACTTTTACAGTAAAGTCCTTATAATTTTTCGCTGCAATTGTAAATTTAACATTTTTTTTTACAGTGTAGCCAAAGCGATTTTAAGGATTCCGCTTCGCTAAGGGAAGACATGTAGTGTATGTATGGCTGTTGCTAAGACGTATTGTTGTCACAGTATCCGTAACCGACAAAAAAAATGAATAAAAATAAGCTAATTCAATTCTGGTTTACCGCGACAACCCTCTATACGTCTATGTGTACATCCATGGCAATAAGACGATCTTGCAAAGGTTTAAAGGCACCACAGGTGTTCGCTGCACATAGCAAAATCGATGTGGAACCCCCCGGCCCTTGAACTTGAGCAAACACGACAGCTAATGAGGGACTTTTCGCGACCCACGGCTCGGGGATCATTTCCCAACCGTACGAATGAACGAGTCAAGCCGGGAATTTGATGCTGGTTATCTGCGGCACTTGTGTGACAAGTCTACAGTTTGGCACAGATTTGGGGGGAAGGGGCTGTGGTAGACAAACTTTGTACTCCACGAGAGTTGAGAGGGGGGGGGGAAATGTCAGAGGCTTGCTTTAGATTTCAGCCAGGAAACAGAGCCTAAAAGGTTTTCTAGAGAAAAGTTTGGCCGACGCTATCATAAGCAGCAATCAGCAAATATACAGCTTTCAGCTCCGCTCCATTCTCGGCTTACTTTCAAACAGCCGCCCCTCCCCCATGAAAAGTAAACTTTTAACTCCTACGTCAGGAAATCTAATCACAAGCTAGCATCCAACCGTTGATTTCCAGCGTATTGATCAAAGGACAAACTAGGCATTAAATGCAAGGCATTTCACTTACAATATTAGTAATTAAACGAGCACTACTGAACTAGTAATTTTGAAGTATTAGTCTACTATTCTTCGGGTAGAAGAAAACTTCGAAGAGAACGAAATTTGTAGACCAGTGTTTAGGGCTGATATTGAAGTGTCTTTTGGCTGGTCGATACTAAGACAGGGAGGTACCCAGGGATCCGTAATGAATACTTTCAATCAAAGAAGAAGTTGGCAGACTGGAATACGTTATGACTGTATCTCACCATCTTTAATTACGCTCGGAACGAACATGTCCTTCCAGGTTGCAAGTGCGGCACCGGAACGGGGAACTAATTACCAAGGATACTTTCATGCCCTGTCTAAAATCTAGGATAGTTTTAATAACCTATTCCGACTTCAACGGCGGTTCATGTGACGGCAAAACTTAGCCAGGGAAGTTCCAGGACTTGGTGCTACTTTTCAGACGAATAAAGAGTCGCGAAAGCACAACAGTCTGCACGAAGAGAAGCCCTGTAACCAAGCTCCAAGTATTATGACACATTCCACTTTCAGGAGCATGCCTTTTGACAATTTCCACACACTTTCGCTTTTATTCCTATACAATCTTTGCATGCGGATTGTACACGAACAGCTTTTTAAATCTTATAAAAAAATAAACAGCTTAAAAAAATTCCTAAAAATGCAACTTCCAATACATCAAAAACTAAATAATAAAAAGCTTTAAAATTTTACTAAAACATCTTAATAAATGAAATTTTTTAAATATCTTACTTAAGGAACCAGAAAAAACATCATTACAAATATTAACAATTCTTACAATTTCTATGAATAAAATGTTCTAATATCTTCACACGAATGTTAAGAAACCCCCAAAAACGTACAAATAATGTTAAATAGCACACATCTTTTAAAATCATAAAGAATACGATAAGCTGAAAAAATCACATATTTCAAGAAATAAAAATACATGCTTATTTTCTTACACACCCGAAATGCTAAAAAGGAGACAGAAACTTTCCGGAAGCCGTGAACCCTGTTCATCTTCATTACTATTTCTAGCCTGAATAATAAAAAATCATTAACGCAACTTCTATTTAGTTTACCCAAGAACTTAGTGCCTCTTTCGTCAGATTAATTAGCTCCTTTTGATAAATGTTTGGTAGTGCATAATCTCTTATCCCTTTTGACTACTTAAGTCAAATGGATCACTTATGAAGTTTAACTTATTAATGGAGGAAATCGTTAATGTCTTAGTATATAATTTCGTAAATTGGCTTACTCTGCTTTCAGTCTTTCACGTCCCTTATCTGATGAAACTTGCTCACTAATTACTAACAGATAACTAGCTAAGCGCGTATTACCTTCAACACGCACTAAACTTTCCCTAAAAATGCAAAGAAGAATTAAACATTGATACATTCGGTGTTTAAAAAATAAACATAATTGATTCATATATAATACTTACAGAATCCAAGAAATACCCCCGAACACCGATTGTAAAACACAAGGGCAATTGTTAAACATACAAAAAAAAATACTAATAATGAAACAAACTCAATTACATAAATGCGTGTCCAAGGTCTACTTGCAACGTCAAATATAAGAACTGAAAAGAATTCAGTTTACTGTCAAGCCACAGCAGCTATTTTCCCTTCAGTAATTCATCCCAGCCTCGAGCATTCCCATTTTTTCACCGCTACGTATCCATCACCTACGACAAGCCCCGCCTTGCCTGTCGTCTTAACCGTGACCATGACCTAACCCTGGCCCTCGACCACAGCTCCCCGTAACTTTTCAACCAAACAAACTTCCCCTTCCCTCCCTCAGTACGGGGCGAAAGCACGTCCCTCGGGTGAAACATGGGCATTTCTCCTCGACTGGCAAAGACAGAACGCCGGTCCCTTCTCATCTCCTGGGTTTCTGTCTCCGTGTATTGTGGCTGCAAAATTCGTTGAGTAAACCTGTTCCGGTACAGCTCCGTACCTTCTGGACTTTGCACTGTTTCGCCCCCTATCGATTGCCATTTAGCTACCAGGCACCGATGAATGTTTTTCCTTCCCCCATCCGAGCTGTTGCCACGCCAGCCCACATAAGAAACAAACTCGAAAACTGGAAAACGGACGGTCAACCTAGGAATATGCGACACACCCCTTTCGCCTCCTCCCTCCCGCCATTCACCTTTTTGTCGACGCGTACGTCAAGGGAACATCGGGTTACATGATTGATTCTCGATTTGGGTCTTATATGCATGTACACCTCGGAATCAAAGACTTATGCTTCGCTATGGATTATCGGTAAAACTTTCTTTCTCATCGTAACGGAGCCAGCAACCCCCTCCCTCCCTCCCCCCGCCCCCTCCCGCAAATCCCTACACAGATTCAAAGCGTTGTATTCCGTTTTTCCTCTCTCGCTGGCTCTTTCTTCCGCGTAATTTTCCGCTGCTCAACAACGAACTGCTGACACGTTCAATTCCCCGGTGGGTGCCATACCAAGTGTTAGGCAGCACGCGTCTGGGAAGCGAAAATTTAAACGTACTGAACTCGACAAGGACTTAATATGCACAAGACTTTGCTAAATGGTGGCACGCGCGTACATATTCTTCGCTGGCATTCAGCGAAAAAGGGGGGGGGGGCAAAATTAGCTTCCAGGGGTTATAATAAGCCTTACTACTACGACGACGACGACCGACTCCCCGTCACGGAATTTCCTTTTCTGGTTCCGGGTGCCAGAGGAAACGTTCGCGAAACGACATTTCCTTACGAGCCGAAAACCGGGAACGAAAATCGGTGATTTAGTTAGATAATGCGAGTGCAGGAACTACTTGTTATCTAAAAATGGGCTTCCAGTCGGGAAATTACGGGAAATAATTGGCTATACGATTTGCGATTTGACTTTAGTATCTACTTTACATCGCAATAGACTCCTCCAGTCTTTTTCTCTCTCTCCTTTTTCTTTTGCACTTCCTTCAGTTCCCGGGCCGTAATATATCCGTTTCCACTAGTGTAAAAGCGACATAACACAAGTTCACTATGCTAGTGTAATTCTCTGGAGTACTTTGTCCCGTTTTCTAAAAAAAATGGTGGCTATTCTCACATATTTGACTCCTAGTAGATTGCTGGCGGAACGAGCCCAGGAAGGAGAAATCTCGTGCGATAAAATGATTTTATTGCAGACAAAGACTTCCCCCAATGATGGTGATGAATGCTCTCGAATGTGTGAAAGGAATCTTTCCAAAGCGTTTTTCACCCGATCTGCACGACAGCTACAACGCGCTTCCAGTGTTTTACTCCAGACAGCAATGAGAAAAACACATCCCACGCTGGTGGCGTTCCATATCCATGAGTGATATGAAGGAGGGTAATTTTCTATCACTTTTACCCCCCCCTGGTGGAAGTCAAAAGTCATTCCCCTAACAGCCTTTTGGTACAGAAAGTGTATTGCCCTGAAATTATGGAAATATTCCCACAAAAGGTCGACTTACAAATGATATTTCCTTTTATTTATTCAGGTTTCAACCCTTCAATGCTTTTGCACACTATATCTCTGTTAGACGTTCTCGCTGTAAATGATTCGAGATTCATTACACTCCTTAATTTGGCTGAGTTGCTATTATTAGTACTGCTCGAGAGAAAAAGTACAAAAACGTCTCCAGGGACGTCAGGGTTATCATAACTTATCTTTTGTACTTCTAGTCAGGCTTTTAGCAGGCTGATATAGTACCAGAAAGGAAATGGATATCTCGCTTAACATTTCTCATCCTTGTGTCGCTGTGAATCCCCGAAAAAAAAGAAACCCTTTTCTTCCAATAGTTCGGGGAAATCAGTACAGGGAAAGGCCCAAACTCCAATCTTGCGGGAAAACGAAGAGAAATGGAAGAAATCAGGGAAGCTGAAAAGACGTAATAGCTCAGGGACTGATTACTCCCTTAATGATGCAAGAACCTGCCTTCCATACATACAAACCACACTCCACACTGTAACCCATAACCCTTCACCAAGGACCAGTACCAATCCTCACGCGGAAAATTTCAATCTTGCAGCCCGTTTTCCTTTTTTCCCCCTCTTTTTCCTGGCACAAAGTAATACGACCGAACCAGTACTCATATTAGCATTGTACAATATATACGAACAAAGCATACTCTGTATATACAACACGCTCCCTTTTTGTCCCCTGATTAACAAAACTTGCGGCCAATCGATGGTTGACGCTTTCTCCCTACCGAGCAAGTGTTCTCCGTCCCACGCTTGTTATTGTTATCCCTTCATTCCTTTTCTCCCTGCAGTAACCACTCATAACTCATAATCTACGGAGTTAAAAGGTTTCTCTAAATATCCGAAAGGAGAATGATCGAAGGGGGGAAGGAGACCGCTTGACACTTTTTCTATCAATACCTCACGACGACAAGCCAAAAACATCCCACCGTGATGTGTCACAAGTTCAGGAAGTCCAAAGACATTCTATATATATTTCTAACGGATATTTACCCAAAGGTAACACGAAATGGGGAAAAAAAAGAAAAAAGAAAAAGAGGGACACCGACAACTTCCTGGAGTCTGCCTCGAAGCTACCTTATCACACTACAGTAAACTTTTATTTTCTTCAGGCCTAGGTCTCGGAAAGTTAATAAATAAAAAATAACTAAATAAATATACGCCCGTTGCTATTCTTTAAAAATGAATAAAGCCGTAAAACTAAACAAATGTGCTTTAAAAGTGATTATATCTTGATTGGCGATTTTGTAGTTTCGCCTTTTGCGCCGTGTAAAATAAGTTACATTGAGATGTTTCACGACGCAGAAATAATTCAATGGACGTTCTTAATTATATCATTCGTCGTAGTTTTATAGCATTCGGCGAAAAAGAGAGAAACACGTTTATTTTGCAACTACAGTTGAGAAACTTCGCTTTTTAGGCCGGGACAGTTACGACGCGTACTTCAGGTAACTTTTGAGAGCCAGGAAAAAACTATCCGTTACACTTTCAGCTTGAGTGGTTAAGTTGGCAGAAGTCACTGCTGATACCAATTTTTAATGGACATCGAATACGTTCGATTCCTCAACTTCCCTCGTCTGAACTTTCGCTTGAAAATTCTCCCTGCAATTCAGTTCCATAGGAGACACCAAAAAGGTCGATAGAGTCCCCAGAGTACTAACACAGACTTTCTTATACAGTGCCTTGGCGAAGACGAAGTAGGCGAAAAAGAATAGCATGCTACTTGCCAACTTTTAAAGAGGCTACCTACAGAGCCTTTACTTTCTCCACAAACTTTTTACTTGCTAATACAACTCTTCGGTGTCCCCGACGACGACTTGCTTAGAATATGTTATTAGGCAAATCAGAAGATAGAAATGTTAGAATTTCGCAAAGGAGCTGGTATAGATTGTAGTGGTTCTGCTCCTCAATTTGGTCGTTACGCTTTTTGTAAGGACCCCCTGTGACGAATGTTGTACGGTATTTAAAACTCCCATACTTTAACTCACCTCAATGTGCTTCAGCTGAAGCACTCTCCTAAAATGTCTTAGTACACTTCAATGTCTGTCTTCCCTCGTCAATACATTCAAGGCTAAACTACGTTTTTTTTATTATGTGACCGACTTTAACTTGGCCACATATAAAGTATGACTCACAAATAGCTTTCGCGTTTTGACTTTAATTACATTCGACGTAATGCACAGCACGGCTAGTCTTGTATCTTCGAGTGTAAATACTAAGTGGTCGAGAATCACGTTTACTACCAATGTGACCGGCAACGAATGCAGGTAGTTGTTACGACTACGTTCATGTTATATTGGCTAGATGGCTAGAACAACAAAAAGATCAATAAATAAAAAATACAACGAGAAAAAAATAAAAAAACGAATAAATCAAAGGAAGCAAAAAATGAATAAAAATTTGCTGGACAGCTTTCAAAGACGGTCAGTTTATCACAACTTAAGCTGCTTCCAGCGTAACAAGGATACAAAGTTTCCCGATTAATCAAATCGTCTCCAACATTCAAAAACAAACTTTGTCTAGGCGTAGCTCCCAGTCCGGAATTTTAAGAACCGTGCGCCTGATTTTTGGACACCCGGCTGACTAATTTATAACTTTCAAGTCCCTTAATTACTTCCCTCGTTTATTGACGCCATCACTTTTCGTTTGAAAATGTCACACGTCCCAACTTTTGTGACCCCTTCTAACTTCTCCTTCTCCACCGAATGGACCACCCTCTATTGGACATTTATGACCAATTTGACAAGCTCAAACTACAGCGCCCACCTGTCCTTGCCTCCCCACTCCTCCTTCGGCCCTATTAAGAACGTGCCAACAATGTTACTCTTCCCTATAGTTACGGTTGCCCCGGGGGCCGCAAGGGTAGAAAAAGCGAGTTGCCGCCCCGGGCATGCAACGTACATTTTGTCTTCTTTTCCATAAAGCTTAATATACAACGCTGTAGAGACAAGGCTATATAACACCCCCAAATGCGTCTGGCGATTATACGAGCTACGAGTTGCAATAACCTGCCGGGTACCGGTCGTGGAATGCTCTTTTCCACGGCCGCCTCTTTAGGCCACGCCTCTTACCATTTCATGTAAGGCTAATATTTATAACAAGAAAAAAGCCACTCGTCCAGTATTGTTTCGTCACTACAACACACACACATACAAAAACTCGATTTCCCCTTTTATTTGCGGGGTAATACGACAAACCCAAAACAATATTGACTTGGCCGTACATTAGTCGAACAAGGAACACAGCAAAAGACTGCACAATACACAGATAAATACGCTTCTTTTGGGAAAAATACGGCAAAGTTAGTTAGTTGGCTTTCAAGGGCAATGGACACCAAAAAACAACTTTCTCTTATAAAAAAGAGCGAAAAATCTAGTTTCAGGATATAACTGTCTTTTTCTCAGGTGCGAAATAATAACGAAGATATTTAGGAAATACGAAATCTGACATTCAAATTTTGGCTTCCGCGACGTCACACATGGGCGGGAAAAGGCCTAAACTTTGGAAATAAATATCTCCAGAACGGCTGGTCAGAAAAAATCGAAATAAAATGTTCTATGCTTAGAATAATGTGTAATATAATAATCCATCAAAATCTCTATATGCGCTTTTGGTATCCATTGTCCATGGAATTCAAATTTTGGCTTCCGTGGCGTCACGCTTTTCACGGTGGGAAAAGGCCAAAACTTTGGAAATAAATATCTCCAGAACGGCTGGTCAGAAAAAATCGAAACAAAATTCTTTATTTCTAGATGAACGTGTATTGTAATAATCCATCAAAATCTCTATTTGCGTTTTTGGTGTCCATTGCCCTTTAAGGCGATCAATGTCGCTGTTGCGACACATTATGGCCTTCAACAATTTTTTTTTCAAGTGGCCATGGCTTGTCTGGTTTCTCATCCATTAAAAATTAGTACTGAAATCTTTGTTTGTGTTATAAACTTAGTAAATGAGCTTTGAATAAAAAAACGGTTCGTGCATTGGTTTATTCCCGAACCCTAAAATGTTAGCTAGTTCAACTGGTACGTTGTTACGTCGCCGAATACGGCACAGTACAGGCTCGTATTCGTATTCTTTTCGCCCTTGGGCCTGGCAGACATGGAATTTCTTATTTTAATGATGCATTGCCCAAGGACTGTAGCCAGCGGGCTGCATCGGTTGCTATGACAATCCTCGAGATGGTTTGCTTAGTTTACATCCTATATGAGAAAATGGGATTGCAGCAAAACAGAAAAAAATGGGACACAAGCCTTTTGCTTTACACTTGGACGAAAATGGTATTCATTTACATAAAAGCCGGGGAAAACCCTGGCGAGGCCGAGCTGGGCGCTACACCGTGTAGGAACAAGGCGCAAAGACAAACAATTCGTCAAAACTTCTAAACTGACTTGAGGCTGCCTGTGAACCCCCCGCAGATCGTTCATTTCATGGTCGACAATTTTTCCCTCCGCGACGCCGTCATTTCCAATCCTCCCCCAAATCTTCCCAACTAAAAACCCACAAAGTTCGAGCATCCTCCTCCGAAACCCCCTCTCCTTCCATCCCCTAAAGTCGACTAAATAAGCGGAGCGCAGGGAAGCATGTCACGAAAAGAAAAGGCCCTGGAGAGCAATATTCGCAAGCTCATCCTATGCAAATAACCGACTCCAGAGACGCATTCCCAGCTTTAAAACATAGACGAAAAGCCAACGAAATTGGAAATACGAAGCAAGCCAACATGACAAGAGCGGGAAGGGGGGCTAACGGCAGAGAGCAAGAAAAAAAAGGATAAAACTTTGAGTGGATGAAGCCAATGGGAGGTTTTGGGGCACAAATTTGCCCTTAAACCGCTCGCACACGCTTTTCCTAATTACGCCAATCCATATCCGCCCACCCCAAAAGCGTGATATATATGCACACTTCACCAAAAAGTTCACCGACAATTAAAGCGAAAAAGCTGAAAACAATTTTGAAACAGTGAAAAAGTTTTCGGGGAGAATTCTCAAATGGTAGTTACAAAACAGTAGCAATTAAACTATCGTGGAAAGCTTGAGGCTTCCTCGGGGGAAGCTTTATTAATTTGCGTCTTCAATTAAAACCGATTTTTTTTTTACGTCTGCTGAGATGGCTCCTCAAAAACTGTTCCGGTTAAAGCCCCCGTAACCTAACCAGCTTGTGATTCAATTCGTTTCGCTAATCTCCAGCTTTAACGACTCGGAAAAGCTCTCGGGTTTGGTTTACGCTGCGCCGGGAAACCGTTAAGTAAAGATTTCCAATCTAAAAACCTCCGCCAAGTGCTGTGCAACTACAAGAAATAGGAAAGAGAAACGAGACGTAGGGATGCAACCAGAGAAACCCTACGTCTTGAAAATCTTTGGACAGATCGGTGAATAGTTGCTAGGATGACTAATAGATCCTATCGAAGGGCTTCACTGGTTAGTAACGTACCAGCTCTGATATTCCAGCACAACTCCCCGTATCCCTATTCCCTATTCACGTATCCATCTGGTATCCCATTGTCCTATAAGGAATACCGTGTACCCATTATGGCAGGGAAAGAAACCTTTGGCTTGAGTGTAAACAAGTGTGTTCCCGACGAGGAGTGGCATGGAATATTACAAAGTAAGCTTTCAGGGTCTTGTCAAGGCGCAAGCTATTGACAAAGCGTAAGAGTTTCGCTTGTTGCTGACAGAGACACTTATGGCTAGGATTAGTTCAAAGGATAAAAAAGCTGATCCAACACTTTCCTATTGCTTTTGTCGAGACCAAGGTACTTGAGTATTTAAGGACGGTCTTGTTTCTTATCAACCCAGCCTCCCAGGCAACTTTTTATGCGATTCTTTTTTTTTCCCTTTCCAAAGGGTACTTGTTAGCTTGTTACAGAAGCGATTCGGCGATTAAGGCGGGTTTGGAAGGGGGGGGGGGGGAGAAACAAGAAGAGCCTAACAAGGCTTAAACAAGTCGGTCGAGTTCGCTCGTCAGCTACGATTTTCGTGTCTTCGTTGTGAAAAGCGCCCCAAGAGCACCGATGGATACGAGCCGAACAAGGAGCAGCTTATCTTCTGCTACCACAACTGTTTGTCTCCTTAGATACCGGGCAAACTCACGGAAGATTTTTGGATTGTCGCTTCCACCTTTTCCCCTCTCACATGTGTCCTTTCAACAATCCTAAAACTGTCTTGTCACCCAATACGGGTCTTGGGCTTTTCTTTACGCTATTCCGTTAAGACATCAATTACATGGGACACGGAAACAATCATTTGGGAAGTAATCGTGTCGGTGGACGTGTCCAGCTTGTAGCACGTCAAGTTTCCGACTTTAAGGCAAAATTATGGCGCGAAGAGACCCTTCGCCAACCAAAGCAGTCCCAGGTTGGATTTCCGCAGCAGCTTGGAGGAATCGCAGCAGTGACTCTGATTTGTTCGTCTGAAAGGAAAACGTACTTTTCAATCTAACAGAGGGAGACGCAACTGGACATACATTCACAGAAACAAACTCAACAAACAATGAAAATTTAGTACTAATATATGAGCTCGGAAGAGGAAAAAGTCGTTTTCTTTTATTAATTGCACAAGGGAACGACGGAATTACTGAAAAAAAATTACAACAGAAAACGTGTAATTTTAATACCTACACTTCCGAATGAGATATTCTCGGGAAACGTGTTTAGTCATTTTCGGTAAGATTTGCGACAACAGCAGAATTCAAGACATATGGCTAAGAATACGATGATCGCTACAAAAGAATGTGACTTATTCAAATAATTTTTACCCTAATATTTGTACGAGTATTAAGAGTGCCTCATTGAGAATTGTGTTCTTATTCATTAAAAAACATAATTTTGCCGAATCACGAATTTTACCATTCTCTATTCCTTTTTAAATGAAAATGATCTCAACAACATCGTTTAGATATTCATATGATCAACTACTTGCCCAAGAGTTTGAAAAAAATATGGTTTTCAGAAAATCGTTCACCATATTGTGCATGAAAGTGTTTGTTAATTGAAAGCGGTACACAATGATCTTTTCAGTTTCTTAAAATAATGAGAAAAAGTAAAGAACAGCTTGCCGAAACTACCACCTAGTTAGCTTTTAGAAGTTTCGTTGTTGAGTCACATACTTTGCTATTCTGAAGAAACGAAGTTTGAGGACACCTCCACTTCAGTTTTTGTCACATAGCAAACTAATACTAGCAAACTAACGAATGCTTTCAACAAAGTTAACGAAATGTTCTAGAACCACCGGGTACCATTGAATTCCCCATTACACCGCCGAAAATGTCTGCAGCCTGTGCAGCTTCACACAAATCTTTCCACTTTGACTGGTCAGCTGACTACACCCATAAAAGTTTGAACATCATTTTGCGAGTAATCCTTCAGTTTACGCTGGTAATCAGTCCCGCAAAAAACGTAACTTAACCCGTTTTTTTGCAAGTATAACACACGAGGTTGCTCCGTGTTCTAAAAAAACTCTATTCTAGCTATAATTCCCCTTTTCATTATTAGACACCGTGCCCACGAGCTCTTCGATGGTATTTGTATTACAGATTCCTCGTTGAATAATATTTACAAATATGGAACAGAGTATTGGGCAGCTCATTACAGAGACCTAAATAATTATATTTGTATAACAGTAGATGGCAGAGATTAGGAGCAAATCGATTTTTTGGTTGCTCCGCTACGACAAAATTTGCCTGCTCCAGCTCCAGTCCACTCCAAATGCTCCAGCATATCATATGATTTATTATTGAAGTGAAATAAAACGCACTATTTTCTCAACGAACATTCTTGTGAAAAATATTTTAGACACTATTTACTATATAAAGAAGGATTGCGAACAGTAAGTCGTCTTTCGTACGAAAGCAGTGATCGTCAAGAATTATTTTTAAGGCTGAAAAAAACGGCTATCCAGGGGGGTAGGGTGTTTTAACCCCCCACCTGATTTTTTTTTCGTAGCGACGAAATGTTAAAAAAAAAATCAAATTAACCCCCAACCTCCTAGAAGCTTCCTCGGACCAAACTCCTGGGTACGGCTCTGCTTCTGAGTACTTTTTAAATTTATCAAAGACTGAATTGTCTTTAATAGTAAATTAACAGAGAAGCAATGGAGCAAGGGAAATTTCGGTGCTCCGGCTCCGCTCCTGCTACGAGTAAAAAACCCTTGCTCCTCTGCTCCGAGCTCCGCTCCAAAACTCTGACAAATAGTAATAGCGTTTCTACTAAAATTGGTAACAGCTGTGAATTGTTTTACACTGGTGAGGCATAGCTCTGTGCTGCAATGTGTTCGTCATGTAGCTATTTATCTCACGAGTATTGCTCATTGCTTGTTCAGCCATCTAAACTGAAAGTAACCATACCGCATGTTTTATTCACTCTGATCGAAGGCACTGGTCTGTTTTTAATACGAACAAAAGGTATGACTGTGTAGAAAATTGAATATAACACAATTTGGTTAGGGTGGAAGTTACATTTCTGACAAGATTCAACGGGCGGATTTTTCTGTGTGTAGAAGTTATTATACTTTTTTATCTAATTACAAGTATTTCGCTCTACAGAACATTAAAACATATCAACTTTAATTTAGCTTATTCGACATGACACTTGTATTACGGACGTCACGGGGATTTTTCCTGCAATAAATAACTTTAATGACTTCAACCTCTTGTCGATGCACGGCAGATTGCAACATATCTGTCCTTTACTTAACTAATGCAATGTTGAAATTTTTCAGCCGCACAAAAGTAGATGTAGGTACATTCAGATCACGTTAATGAAAAGATTCGGGTACCTCCTATTGCTACTCTCGCGTAGACTTTAACGAAACATTGGGAAAAGCGCGATAATTTGTGGATCGCCTTTCATATTCCCCACGTATAATTACAGCTTCTGATTACCTACTAATTACACTCACGGTTATTGATCGAAGCAGAAAAAACACCAAGGAAAAGACGCCACGACATGCAACGTGATATTTTGGCAACTGGCTACTGTGAGCTCTATTACACAGAAAACGCGTTGGGCAAGAAACAGCCAGAAAACATTTGATGCACACGAACGTCAAATCATTTATACAATAGTTTTACATCAAATAGATTACGCGTCCGGGTTAAACCAAAGACGCCTCTCCAAGTTCTGACGTCTCCCCAAGGTTGTATTGATGAATTCTGTCAGTCTTTGAACAAAAAAGTGTTCTACGAGACACGCCATTTACCCTTTGCCAGCAAACCAGCGAGACGAACTTCGAAAGATCTACCGCATTGTAACAGATTTATCGAAAAGAACGACCTTTTTGAACCTTATCTCCAAGTGGCCTACCTTTCGGAAGTAATACGTTGCGGACGGTTGATTCGCTACCCAAAACCACTCGTACATTGGCCAGTACATGTGAGACGTAACACAATTTCAGCCCTAACAGAAATTCGGAACTTGCTCGAAGGTTTTCTGTTTCGAATCTCGAGTAAAAGATTCTTATTTATTCTAAGAAATTCATGGAGTACAGGGTCCCCCAACTTCCCCGGCTGCCATCTCCAAGCACAGCTATAAACAAACCGAGTTATGAAAGTGTAAGCCACACTAACCACTGAACTGACAAAGCAGTCATAAAAAAGTAACGTCAGATAAAACGACTCCGCTTCGCTAGTGACAGACAAACGAAAATTGCAAGTACAGGACACGGAGAATGCGGAGCAAGAGAGCAAGAAAGCCCATTTGGGATTTTAAAAGCCGGCTTTAGGCTACATCACCAATTCATTACGGAGTTCTCAACATGTTTTACAACACCAAGACGTTCCCAATTTTCTTTGTCTTCAACTTGCCAACGTTTCTTCCTACGAAAGAAAAGAAAATCTTACTCTCTCATGTCCTTCCTTTAACTTTTTTTTGGCACAATTTAACATGGTAAAGTCATGAAAAGCCTCCCAGTTTAGGACTATCAGCACATTATCTTTCATGTTATGCTTCCTCGGAGTTTATTTCACTGCATTGTCTGCGTTTCTCTCCCAATCTTTAATGCTTCCTACTTTTTTTATTCTTTGGACCCCATGGCCCGAAAAGTCATTTCATACTCGTTGTAACTTTTTGTAATTAGCTTCCTATTCTCTTCCGCCAGCAAAGTCCCCCTTGACACGGAAACGATAAGCTGTAGCGCGAGTAAACAGGGAAAAGTTCGCCAGTTATCTGGAAACAGAGTAAGCTTTTAAAGAAAGTTTTGAAAACAAATCCTGAAAACCGTCATCGCTCTTTGAGAACCCAATCTTCCACTGTAGGCCGAGCAAACAAAAAGAAATCTTTCTCTTGCTTTCAGTATCGTGGTTTTTCTAGTGCACCAGGGATGGAAAAGAAGATCGTAAAAAGCGAATAAACAGCTTTCGTTATAGTTCGGTGTCGGGGACGTCACCCAAGCTGCATCTTAAACTGTCTGCATTCTCTGATATGGTAATCCTAGATATTGATTTTTCGCGCGGGGTTAGTCCATTTTCTTTTGTTCTTTCTCTTTTAGCTCTGACTGGAATACAATAAAAATGAACTATTACTTTCCAAGCTACAGACCAAGTGAAGGCAAACAAAGCACTCTCGAGATAAACACCCTGTCACTATGACGGCTCACGTTTATTATCCTGTCACTGGTCGTCCACGTACATTGATTTCACCTTTCAGAATTCATTACGCTAACGTTCGTCCACATCAAAGCAAAGCTGCAACACACTGGGCAAGGATCACTTAAAATCTGGAACACAACACTGCTATTTGCCTTTTTTGGACCTCGAGTCTTATTCTGGAGTAATACGAACTTGTGTAATTTGCGACAACGGCGGGCACTAACTTCCGTCCGCCAACACAAAGATTTTTCATTCCGAAACGCTACGTAAAATAAAAAGGTCGTAAAAAGTCGTCTTTCGCATTTCACGTTTTCCCCCCAGTCCACACTCTTGTTTCGTGGGTGAAAGGGTTCGCAGATTTGCCGCGAATACGGAAACTGTGATCACGGTCTTTAAAAAAGAGCGCGCTCGCGTAGTTTTCTTTTCTATTATTTTATTAACGGAGGGGGATTTTTTACTCATTAAAGCCTATTCTAGCCTTTTCTACTTCCCAGTTCTTACTTTTGTTACGAAGATGCTCGTTGCGACTTTCTTCATCCATTCATAACCTGCTTTTACGGATTTAAATCTGCTTTTAATAATTTTTTTTTAGTAACTAAATTTTTTAGTAAAGTAACTATTGGGGAAGGAAGCCTTACTGCGAGTCACAAACGTTCGGAAGACGCTAAAATGGGTCACCGCTCGCGTAACTGCGTGGCGCTAGTCTACGGGCTTTTGCTGGCCCGTTTTTTTACCGAGTTGGCAAGTAAAATGCTAGTATAGTGAATTAACACATCTGAATGTTGTATTATTGAGTTTGTATTGACAGTCCAGTGTTATTTAAAAAAACGACTCTATTTGATGCCCCTATGGTAATGCCATGGCACTTGTAGGAGCGGTAAACCAGTCCATCCGAACGTTTTATGAACCACCGCAAGGCTTTCGCTATAGGAAACTTAGGAAGTGTTCATTGTTAAGAAATGGTGCTTTTGGTTGGGGTCATTTTTATACACTATACAGTAGATGCTACTTAACCGCATGCAAACCAAAAGGATCGTTTGCCTAGTTACGCTATTGTAACGATATCTTTTACGTCCCATGGTATGCAAACAAGTTAAGTTTGAGTTATAATCCGCTTAATTGACTAGCATGGTCCTGCGCTTATACAGTTACGCGGTGCCAAGATAACCGACGAAAGCCTATTTCCCAGTAATTACATCTCCGCTTTCTTATAAGGCTGTAACAGTAAAAAACGGATATAGGACAGGTATTCGCCACAAGATGGCGATGGTACCGCAAGCGTACGCTCGTTTCCTCTGCGCTCGCAAAATCACGCAACGAACAATCGCGCTCATCGCTCGCAAAAATTCGAGCGAACTCGAGGCTACCAGAGAGAACTGAGGTAAAAATTGACTATTTCGACCCTAATTGTGGAACTTCCGGATCAAGACAACCGCCGTGGCATACCTCTTCTTTTGCATTAATTTCGTTTAAAAAACTGAGTCTCTTCATGGATATTGCGAAATAACCTCATTATGTTTCCTTAGAAGAATAACTCATGTAAAAAACTGCCCTCCACTAGCATTCCGTATTGAAATTTTCGGGCATATTGTTAAAACCATCCTCTGGCCTCGATTGGTTAACAAAATCGAGGTTCCACTGTAAATAAATCAAAATAATAAAGTAAAATCAAATAAAAATAAACGTGTCCCCAATAATCGTGACTCGATAAAGCAGGAATTATTTAGTCACGTAATTAAGGAGTGCCACAATCCCGTCTTTTAAACTTAATGAATAGTCAACGCCTCAATGTCTTTTGCAAAAAGCCAGCACGCTTTTAAGTGACGCTTACCCGATACTAAATTACTAGAAATGCTTCTAACTGAAATTACTCATGACGACTAGAATATGTTAACTCGCATATGAGGACTTTCCCCTCTTCTCTCCCTAAAGAATCTTTTAAGACCTCTTTATTCGCGCTATTATGTAAGGTGGAAAACAGCATCGGTTGCCATTTTTACGTGTCTAACCTTTTGTAGCCAGGGACAAATGCGCTCTTTACTCACTGTGGCAGCGTGTCGGCGTGGCACCTTCGGTGACCCTTAAGTACCTCATCAACAACCGAAAACCTTCACTTATTACAAACCATAGACCCCACCTCCGCGTGACCTTTTACAACGCCATCTAAAACCAGTGGAACCGCGACGATAAAAACTGTCACCCTTTTCTCTCACATAAACATGTCTCGCAACGCAACAACTATACAAAATTAAACGAACTCGGCAGCTAATAGAGACTTTCACCCCCCAGCAAAGGTAAACTGGGGGGAAATGCTCCACCATTTAGTTCTAATGAGCTCTTCCTTGTCGGTCCTATGTTTATAAGTACGGCAATTTTACGGTTTTATGTCGTCCCCATGTAGCTCGTTAGAGCCAGTCAAATTCTGGGAAATGTTTAACTATGTCTGTAGAGTGAACGGAATGGGAAAGCTGGGCGGTTTTCTTGAGAATAGTCTCTCTTAAACGGTTTGCCACTGGTGTCTTGCTCCTTTTCTGGAATACACATTACGCTGGAGAATACACCAGACAGAGAGGAAAGAAAGAAAGTAAGAGCCTTACCTTTTGGAGGATATGATCCGGGTTGATTCCGAGTTCTTCGAGCAGAGGGGGCTCGTCCTCAAAATCCGTGCCAGATAGAGGTGCAGCGCCGGTGGCAGAGTAAATATCATCTTTCGGAGTTAGTAACTGGCCATGATAAGGCTGAGCACTTGAAGCATAATAATTATCGACGTAAGGGGTTTGCTGAGGAGCTGCGTACGGCTGGGGTTCATGGATGCCACCTTTTGAATAATCGAACGATTGGAAATGCCTACGGAATGCAAGAAACAATACGGTGATACTCATAATAATAAAAATATGTATTACCGCACAGTAACTAATGCAACTTAGAATTTGTTAACGGATTTTCTATGTTGGTAGTTGACTGCTGGTGAATTAAATAATAGGTTTACTATTATTTATTAATATGATTGTTTTAGCTTACAGTGCTAGTTTTTTAGAGTCTCATTTCAAAAACTTTATTTTCTTTGGATTTATTATTCGTTGATGGTCTAACTCTTACGACTATGATTTGCTAAAAAAGTGATTTAAGTAAAATATTTAAATAATCGATGTTGAAATTACTGTTCTTGGCCAAAAGTAGCATCCATATCGTAAGATACGCCGCCAGCTGTATTATCAGCCCATGTAAAGCCAGGACCGGCACTAGCATTAGGATCGGGATAGTAAAAATCGTCATTTCCGTAGTTGGCCATTTTTTAGGGTTAAAATCTTGACAAATGTAAAATCCACAAATTGTCACGACCACACGACAAAATCCCACTGCACTAAACCAGAAAACACCTTTGAAAGAAACATAAACAGATATATTAAGTCCGCACAAGCAAATTGTGTGAGAAAATGCGTCAAATAATTTGAAAATGCTTTGACAGCCTCAATTTTAAAGTAAATAATTATATGAAACGAATGTCAAAGAACTAGATATTACTTTGCCCAGGAGGGGAAAAAATACCTTCTCAAATTCTCTAACACTAACTTCGAAACTTTCACAACACGACAAAGTTAAACTGTTGGCAGACTTTCCAAAATGCACGACAAGATGTCCCTGCTTTATATCAGTTGTATTTTTATTCAGCAGATGGCACGGAAGTATCAATTTCAAACAAAATAAACAAATGTGATCGCAGTTATTATTGTACGGGAGTGGAAAATTCATGTAGGTGGGATCTTTTCAAAGAAAAAATCACATAGTTTTTTTCTCTTGCTTGTAACTATCCCAGCATGTCTTCACAAATACAACGTTTCCTTTTGCTCTTGTTTGCATCCATTCCTGTTTAATTTGTTCCTCGTCTCTGCTACATTGTAATACATAATTCACATTCTTAGTGAAGAGTTTTGGGATGTTCTTTTGTCTTGCAATGTTTTGCACGACTCAGGCCTAAGCCAGGGAGTATTTTGTGTTAGCGCCTGTGTAAAAACATATATTTTCTTTTTTCTTGTCTAAAGAGTTACGTAGTGGAGGGCACTTCTCGGGTTTCCAGAGGGCTGTTTTTGCACGCCGAAGCATTTTCATGCAATTTCTTTTAATTTACTCTTCCTTGGCTCGGCAAATTAAGTCTTTCAATATTTATAAGGCCTCTTTTAAATTAATTGTTTCACATGTTATACAAGACCACTTTTGTAACGAAATTTGGTTTCATAATAAGCTTTGAATGACAGCGTAAGTATGTGAGCGTTTGACAGAGCTGAGATCGTAAGGCGCCGAATGAAAGGATATTAGAAACAAAGGAAACATTGAAATCCTGTTGTTTCTTACAGTTTCGTTTTACGTTGCGTGTGTACGAAGACGTTAAAGCTTTCAAATATTCAATTTGTATTTGTACTGTTCATAAGTTTGAGTATAGCCTATATTTATAAATGTTTAAATATAGTTTTGCTGTATCCTATGTGCCAAGAACTTCTTATTTTGTACAATTACTTGTATTCAATAGTATAATCCAACCATCGTTTTTTGTTCTAGTCGTCAACATTATTCAGAGGTCTTTAAAGATACTTTAAAGTACTTTTCAGATCGTATTCGACGGACCCACCTGGCCCGTATTACTCTCGTAAACGGATGTTCTACTCTATTTTTCTGCAGTGCGAACTTTCTTAGGAAGGACAGCTTTATTATTACGCAACACAGAGCTAGTAACAGTTTAGAAAAAAAGTCCATTTTAGAGGTATTTAGAAGCCAGTAAGGGGGTCACCGGGAAGAGAGTAGGGTGGTCCTCAAGTCTGCGAAGTCTAATTCTGGAAGTTATACAAAAAGTCACGCGGGCTATGTTACGCGCCGTTCCGACAAGTCAGAGATCGTTCTTTTCTTTTCACCGAGTCGAACGTCTATACAGTCACGCGGAGCATGTTAGTTCTTCTAAATTTTGTCCATACTTTGAGACTCAAGTTAAGTGATTACCGTGTTGGTGTTTATTCTGTGTCTTATTGACTGACACACGCGATTTACAATGATTACCATTCCCCTTTTGGGAAACCATGACTCACGAGGTTTGCCGCGCACAGGATCAGTAAGTTGAATCTAACAAGTCTTGAACCTCTCAACTTCATCTCCACTGTGCTCTTTTACTTCCAAAAGTGAGAAGAAAGATTAGCCCTACAGAGTACGTAACGTAACCACATCTTTTTCCTGACTATTGCAGTAGAACACAGCTACTAGAAAATGTCACGTCGAAGCTAATAGACCAGCATGCCGCTCGCACTTTTCAACGCTTTTAACTAAACCAACGTGTTTGAAAACAAGGTCGATTTGTCATAGCAATTGAAGAGTTTATAAATAGGAGTTTGTGGATAATTAATTGTAAAGCGCTCGAAATCCTATATGGATTGCTACCCGAGTGACTTGTCCCAGTTTTCAACTCCCACAAAGCTAATTTAAGCTCGCCAATCAGATCCAAGAAATAGTCGGGCCCCTCATGCTGTTCACGTGGACTGTCTTCTGCTCTTGGCTTTTTAGACCGAGAAAAACTTCAACTATTTATAAAGGAGTCGTGTTTACCCACCCTAGAAATGGGCCTTACTTAAATGATCTCTTCTCGGTCCAAACACAGGGCAATTAGTTGTTCTACAACTACGCATCAATCTTATAAATCTAATTGAAGACAGTTTTTTTCTTAGAAACTATTGCGATATGGCTCAAAGAGAAGTACAGCAATGTTTGGGCAGGTCTTGGCCTTGAGTTCTTTTTTTAGTGCTTTCTTTCGCCGAGAATGCTAACGCCGTCATTTTTTCACCCGTGTGGTCCCTTTTTTTCTTCCTTCCGCTCCATTTTCGTAACACCATACGTGACTTTGAGATACTGGTATTGACACTCCGCACTTAACTTGTAGAGCTTTAAATTTCTTGTGTGGAAGGCTTAGGAGTGGCTTCCTTGGGTTGCAACAGTTTTCAAATGACGTAATTTTCTAGGTATTGGAATTGTTTACCGGTTTGAGAGAAAGTGGACGCGAAACTCGAGAAAGCTCAAACGGACCGCCCTCCAGGCAATCCAGTAACGCTAGTCAATCTTCGGTGACCTCTCTGTTGGATTTCAACACCATGAACTCCCAGTATTTTGAAGTACATCAGTATTTTATAAAGCCATCTTTTACATTTATCTTGATCTTTTCTCACGTCTGTAAAACCAGACTTGACAATTTGAAATACCGAATTATAAATACCTTACCTAGGTACTTTATATTGGGAAAATCAAAGTATCCCATAAGAAAGCCCCTCCGAGCTTTATCGATGACGCCCTGGATAAATTCCGATTACATGAGCAAGAACGCCAACAGCGTGCTAAGCAAATGAGCTTACCGAACTCAGCCCCCAAGAGTTTTTTGCAACTCCCAGAACCATCTCCAGAAAATGGCTCTACTCAGTCATCGGGACAGAAAGACACGCTCCAAAAATCCAGCAGTGGCCATTTGCTGCTTCCTGTAATGCCAGAAAATGCGGCCCTAGAGCCACCCAAAGTAAATTCTCAGCCCCGAAGTAATAGCGACAATAGTTTACCCCGTCTGAATGGTAGCACTACGACCGACACTATCAGGCCGGCCAGCGTCGCTGTACAAGTAAAAGCTTTCGTAAAACGCTTCTTGCAGTAAAAATGCCCGTCTGGGTCATCAATCTTCTGATTCTTTTTCTTTTGTTTCTTACAGGATACGAATGGCCAATTGAGTAACTCATCGTCCGGTGACAGTTTGGAAGAAATACAAAGACTGCGGACATGCAGCGGAGGCAGCCAGACCCTGTAAGAGAAATAACAATAGTTCTAGAACAGCACAAAGGCGTATTCAACAATGTCTTTCTTTTCATAGGACACCGGTGCAGCCAGCGAGAATACGAGCAAGTTCAATGAGCAGCGCGGTAAAACCAGCAAGGTGTGCTTCAGCGTCACATTTGGAAACAACCAAACAAGTAAAAGCTCCATTCTGTACGACATGTATTGCTTTATAAGCTGTTTACCTTGCAAGCTAACATTCAGTGGAATAGAGGCAAGGTTAGTCACAAAGTGCTTGTTTCGTAAATCGAATTAAGCGTATTCTTATTGAACGTAGCGTATGTATTTATTGAGCTCAGGAAAGTGAATTGACATGACCTTGCTTGCTCTGAAAAAACGGCAGAGTTCTGCGTTCCGCCCACCAGTATTTCTGGACATTTTAATTACAGAGTGGTTAAACCCGCTTAGTTGCAGAACTTGCGTAAAAAGAAAATATAGTAAAACCATAACCACTGATGGGCGATGTGGAATCGAAGTTCACCAAAATTTTATTAAGAATCTCGCTTGGTAGATTTCGCAAGTTCTCAATTATTAGTCGTGTTGTCGCATTTCATTCAAAGAATGGCTGCGTTTTTTGGAAGCATGAAGGTCATTATTTCTGACAGCATTGTGTCCACTGATCCTTGGAAGTCTTGTTGTATATCGGTCGCTGCTATCCAGCGATATTAGATAAAGCTAGTGATATTTGTGCAGGGAGTCAAAAGGGGGATTTTAATCTGGGTACTTTTTCAGCAGATGGAACATAATCGCACTATGCTCTTCCAAATTTCGCGCTTGGACATGAAACTAATCAGTCCCGACCGGAAATCTGTACTCCTGAACATCCTATTTCAAGACATTTTCTATTGTTCCCAAGGAATTCGCAACGCAGACCATTTCGGTTTCATTTGCCGCGAAGCCAACGCTGCTGACGCCTACGTAGGTTACATTTTCAAGTGCCAGAATGAATCCGTGTCTGAAGAACTCCTAACAGGTTAGCTCAAACAGCTATTCCAGAGTGACTTTGACTTGATAATCTCTTATCCAACTAGCTCTGAAGCAAGCTGCCCAGTTCGCCCACGAAGCTGGGAATAAAAAAGAACTGACAATTAACCAGTGCGAACACTGTCCCATCGTTTGGCTCCAAAAGCTTTTGCTGGAAGTTGAAGGTAAAACCCGTAGGACGTTTTTCCTCGTAGCGTCTAAGTGTTTTTGCTTTTATGCTCGTAGGTTTGCCAGCTAGTCGAAAACACCAAATTATCATGAAACGCATCACCACTTTGCCCACCGAAGATCGCGCCGTAGTGCAAGCCAAGTTCCAAGGTGCCGAAACCACCTCGGTGGAGGAACAGAACGATTTATTGTTATGGCTCCTGCGGGCAGAGTGCGAAACGCGCCAATTCACGCATGTACATGATACGGCAGAGAGTCGTCACGAATTCTTGAGCCAGGTTTTAGATCGAGGTTCGGGTGCCATATTTCAGAAGGCCAAGCGGTCCTTGAGCTCGTCTTTCGATCAGCTTCTTAAGCGAAAAGGCAAAGAGGATTCCGAGCTTTACCACCAGACCAGTCTTCCGCCCATTCTTGACTCATCATCCAAGGTGATTTTTTTTTCTGTCCTTCTCACTCGTTCCTTTTTCTAATGTTACAGCACGTATTATATCGGTGAGTATGAATCACTAAGCACATTTTCTACGTCAGGATTCTGAAATGACCCCTCCTAAGCACCAGTTTCATTACGACTCGGATAGCGTGAGCCAATCGCCGTTAAGGACCCCGAACAAAGTGATGGGCTGCCGACCTCGCTCTACAACAGTAAGCTCCACCGGAGGGGAAACCATTCAACGCGAATTGCGCGAAATCCGGCTGAAAAAACTCACCAAGGCAGAATCGCAGGAGACGCTGCCTGAACTCCTGGCCGATTTGCCACCTGCACCTCCTCATCACAAAACACCCATTATGAGCATGTAATTGCATTCATGAAGACTGTATAATCTACCTTAGTTCATTTAAGTATGCCTAAGAGATGTCACGGGCTACACCTAGTGCATAATAATTTACACTCAGTTGCCAGTATAATAAGTCAAAAAATTTCTTAGGCTTGCTTGGTGGCGTTTGTCGTAAATGTTGTAGTAATATTTTTTCCGTACTTACAGAACAATTGTGCAGAATAACGTTTATAGAATTTCTGTGAAACTTTAATGTTATGTCATTATGTAATTTTAGTATTATGTCATTATATAATTTTAGTATTATGTCATTATATAATTTTAGTACTGTGTCATTATATAATTTTAGTACTATGTCATTATATAATTTTAGTATTATGTCATTCAGTCATGACGCAGGTTTGGGGAAGAATCGTTTTTAGAGATTTAAAATCGCTTCTAATCTTAGGTGACTTTAAAATGTGGTGTTAAATGTGAACGAAAAGCTACGGTAGACAAAGCAGACCTTGGTTCCTAAATATTGAACACTTCTGTGGCATGTGCTTTTGCGTATCCGAAGAATGCGTCACATTGGGTTCTCTTTGGCCTGTTTGTAGATTCAAGAAGATGGGTCCTCAAAGTCGTCTTTCACCAACCCCCACCTCGATTCCGGAAGTAGCCACTCCCAGCCCCAGACGTGGTTCGTGGCGCCAAGCGATTTTTAATCAAGTGGCCACACCGTCCTCATTAGTGTTGGAACATCACAATGAGCACGGGCTGGTTTTGTCCGTCCCAGCTCCCAAACGGAAAGCGTCGTTGCACCGAGCCAAGTTAACGGCCGACGAATTACGCGACCTATGGAAAAGGGCCATTAAGCAGCAAATCATGTTAATTCGCATGGAAAAAGAAAACAAGCGCCTGAAAGCACGCCAAGAAGAAATGACCATCAAAAGGCTCAAGTTGGATTACGACGAGATTCATCCTTGTCCCAAATCAGCACAGGTCGCTTGGGAGAAGCTACTGAATTCGACGGATGACGCGTCCGAATTTTTCAGCTTGGATCTCTTTGCTCTGACACGCCTGATCCAACAAGGCGTGTGTCGTTACAGACGAGGGGACATCTGGAATCAGTTGGTGCGATGGAAAATCTACCAAAGAGCCAACCACAGGGGAAGTCCCTCCAAGGGGCTTTGTTGTTGGGAGCATTCGAGTTACCTGATTTTACCTGGCATTGATTCGGTCAAGTTTCCAAATTTAGACGTGCCCTATGAAGAACTTTTGAAGCAGCTAACGTCGCATCAACATGCGATTCTGATTGACTTAGGCCGGACCTTTCCGACACAATCGTACTTTGCCGGGTCACTCGGTCCAGGTCAACTGGCCTTGTACAATTTGCTCAAAGCATATTCGTTGCTAGACGAAGAAGTGGGTTACTGTCAAGGTTTGAGCTTCATTGCTGGCGTTTTTCTCTTGCACACGAGCGAAGACCAAGCGTACGAGTTGTTGCGCCATTTCATGCTGGACTTGGGCTTGCGAAAGCAATACCTACCCGATATGGCTGCGCTGCAGGTGCAATTATACCAAATGACTCGCCTCTTGCACGACACACACCAAGACCTCTACCAGCACTTTGAGGAGAACGAAGTGGGACCGTCTTTGTACGCCGCGCCGTGGTTCCTGACACTTTTTGCTTCTCAATTTCCTTTAGGCTTCGTGGTCCGTGTCTTCGGTAAGCAGAACAACAAAGACCAGCCAAACTTTGCCAGCATACTTCATTGCGAATTAATGTCCTTTGCTTCGCTAGATCTGTTATTTCTGCAAGGTCCGAGTATCATTTTCCGTGTGGCGTTGGCGCTCCTAATCGACCACAAAGACATGCTTTTACAGTGTCGTAATTTTGAGCAAATTATGGATTACATCAAGACCACGTTACCATCTGTTGGACCGTCCCAATTAGAGCGTGTTATTACTGAGGTATGGTTCTTTTTCACATTCTTGAAAGGAGATTGTCCCCACAACACGGCCCAACGCTCAGCCAGAGATGAGCAAGAAATGAAAGGGAAATTTCTTTCTTTCTGTCTGCATACGCAACGCTGGCAGGCGTTATCTAATTGAGATATATTGGCCTTTTTTAAGAGCATCACTCCCGTCAAATTTACGATCGATAAAGAGAAACTACTATTTTGGTCATAAAAATGTGTGAGTGCGAAACAAGCGGATCTAATGTTCCGCGCCGCAGAAACTGCATCGTAAGCTTTATCACTTTCTCTGTGCTGAAAGGAGATACTTTAAAGCTTCGTAAAGGAAAAGCCTTGTACAATCCGGTGGCTAAGGTAATGAACAATTGCAGTTGGTGGTAGGAGCCATTTTATCTGGTATTCACAAAACCTTTAACCCCTTTTCACGATTTCCCGTTTCCAACTTTATGAAATTGCTTTAGCGGTTTCACTCGTGAGGATTATTGAGCAATTGTTGTCTAGTCTGTAGCTTTTCGTGGCTAAATTTAGAATCTGTGTTGCAATGTTGCCCTTTAGGCTCTTGATATGGATATTGGACGCCAATTAGCTGCCTACGAAATCGAGTACCACGTTTTACAAGAAGAAGCGAATGACGCTCTTTCACCACCGTTGTCACCACCGGCAGCCTCTCCCACGCCCGATTTGCTAGAAAAAGTCGAACGCTTAGAAAAATCCAATCATATGTTGCAGAAACAGACGTATGAGCTGCAGTCGCAATTGCAGAGTGCGCGTGCAGCCACTCGAGTCTTAGAAGCGAACTTAGCCGCCAACCAAGCCATGGCAACCCGCCTGGAGCGACAGGTAACAACTTTTGTAACGTTTGGTCTTCCTTTTTGTGATTTTGCGACTCCGACGGATTTTGACTCGATGGCATTTGACAAGATTAGAATCAAAAAGCAAAGAATAGTTGACTGTATAACCCTTTATAACATACCCTAACTATCGTAGTAGCAAAATAGAAAACCGTAGTAGCACACTTTAAAGTCAACAAGTAACGCCCAAGGTATATTCTGAAAAAAATGTTAACAATGTCATGAATAACATCGATTACACACTATTGGATTCTGTCCCTCAACTCACTCTTACTCAGATGAAACAATGATAATTAGTGTATCAATAAGATATCGAAGCGTAGTTTTTGTTGACTACGTGTCTTCATGACCTAAAACGTTGCAAGCATAGCTTTCTTTTCGTCTTGATTTAAGAATAACTTAACTTTCCCGGGATGCCTTTCGTTCTTTTCACGTTTAGATGTGTGACGTGGAATCGGATCGTACAGCATTAGTCCAACTGGTCCACGACCTTATGAAACGATTGCCCCGGGGCGAAGAAGTTGTGATTCCTCCTTCATTAGTGCGTTGTTTTGAAGAATTCAAGCATTCAAACACCGGTTCAGGCAGGAGTTTGAGACCCACTCCTCACGGGGCGAACTCTGATGCTAACGTGGCATCTGAAGGTCCTCTCTATATGAAAGGCTCGCAAGAAGACATCCCTTTCAAGCAGCTACTTTGAAGTCTGTAAGTGCTACAAAAGGAATTACCCTCCTGGTGCGAGCGCTTAGATTCATGACGGCTATAATGTTCGTTAGACGAGAAAGGGGAAACGAGAGTGGCAGTTTGTTGTACATTGAAAAGCAAAACAAGTCAGAAGAAAATCGTATTTAATATAAATATCCCCTTCGCTATAACCTTGTTATAATATATGGAAGAAGAACGTGTTGCACTATAGCACCATTTCTGAATGTAAGTCGTGACTATTATATTCGCTCTCATTTTTTTTCGGGTGAGTCTGCCGCTAGAGAATACAAACAAGATTTTTTCTCATAAGTTACTGGTAATAGCTTCTTACCTTATATTTTTCTCTAATAACCTCAATATTTGGAAGAAAGAAAGGTAGGAAATATGAGAGGGAGGCTTGTTTAATCTCCCAATTGCTGTAATCGACCTTTCATTTTCCGGCGCACGTTGTAAAAATTGACTCAACCGTCAACGCCCCAGCCCGAAAAATCTCGCCATCCATCACTTTTACTCACGAGCCGAAAGTTTGAAATAATGAAATACAAGTTTGAAGTGAAGATTTCGTCTAATTGTCTAACAAAAAGGCAAAACAGCATCTCCCCCGCCAGGAAACATTGATTTCATTCGGTATGCGTGTCAAACAATTTTTTTTATCTCATCAACTTTGGCGGGAAGGTCGACATAATAATGCAGTGTTTCTGAAGTTTTTGGCAACATCTCACGCTGAATATCGCTCATCTAGGTCAGGTCGTGGCTATCAATCAAGCCCAACTCTATCTTATGTACTTCGTGCCTTCATTACTATATAGCCACGACTACCTGCCAAGCTCTGTTACGCAATATACCCAACTAGTACATTCTTCACAAGCTCCCTTTTACCCAATTTAGTTACACAAGCAAAAGGGAGAAAGAAGGGACACTAATTACAGACGATGACATGAGTGTAAGAATCACACAGATGAAAATGTTAACCAAAGCCACACAAAATAATGCAAGCTGCTTACGAACACCTTAAACCTGATTTTGCTGCCTTCTTCCTGTCTCGTTTTCCTTGGTATTTTTCTTCCATAAGGGGCCCAAAAATTTGGTGACAGTTCCCAAAAAAGCACATGTCATATAACAATATGGTTGAATATAATTCATTAGCTTTCTAAAGTAATCTTTAAGAAAGGATAAACATGTAAGACCAACGTTCGTGAACGATAGAAAAAATGTGTTTTGTTAAGAAATTGCGATTATTTTTCATAGAAATGGACGTAAAATATTTCCAGTAATGTATAAAACTGTATAGCGATATTTTAGGTCTGTCGTGTAATAGTACAAAAATAAATTAATAATTTTAAGTAAATCATTGAAGCACTATCAATAGAAGAAATCTGTTGACTAGTCACGAATCGAAACCAGCACAATAAATAAATTAATAAAAATATAAGAAAAGCGAAAATCCGAATGCCCAATTTCCCGTCGTGGTTACCCGTTACACAATAGAAAACTGTCCACAATGACATATGTTGTTGTTTTGTTTTTGTTTTAAATACAAACTGTGTCGCATTGCGATACATTATCGTCTTCAGCTTTCGTTTTCAAAGACATATGTGAAGGGGCAAATATCTAACCAATGTTGAGCACCCAGTTTTAACGATCGGAGGTTATCACTAAATTGTATTACTTACGGTTACGGTTTCACGGTTACGCTATTACTACGGTACGCGTGAAATTCAAGCGTACCGTAGTAACAGCATGTAATGTGCACAGCTTCATATTGGAAATTTTATTTCGGACTAGAGCTTAGTTCGTGCATTAATTAAATAACGAAAAGGGGTTGACAGTTATAACTGTCCCATCTTTCCATCTCTATCAACTGTAATACGAACTTTACTAGCAAATGTTACGTGCCACTTCTATCACGACTTGCAGTTCCCAATCTTTCGACAACGTTGCGTAGGAATGTTCGCTACATCATAGGCTACTGTCGCGGGCCAACATTTCGATCTTGATTCACGTGAATAACAGAAATGCGAGTTAGGGAACACAAAACGTCTCATATACTGCCTAAGTCAGAAGTTACGAGTTCTTAACTACATGCTCGCTATTACTCGACACGTTCGGAGGAAGGGACTTGGCATGTATTGAGCTCATAAGAACCAGACCCTTTCCGATACGAAAAGGAACACAAGAAAAGGATATTCGCAAGGTCGAAGGTGGGGGTCAGGTTAGGAAAATGTTATAATAGAGCATAACGAATAAAAAGGGTTGGGCTGAGTTAAGCTAACGCTTGTAATGATGATAAGCAAAGGTGAGCTCCAGCTGAATTCGAAGTGAAGCAAAGGGTTTGGCAAACAATAACCCAGTAGAGTACATGGGGAGCATAGCAGAGCTGTATAATGGAGTAGGGCAGGGCCACCCAACCCAATCCATGTACCATTCTGAAGATGGGCTTATATAAAAAGGCGTTCGGACCATTAACCCATGCTCACTTCTCGATAAGCTGATGCATGGTTTTGCATATGAAGCATAGATTACGACTGAGGTCGGGGGGAAAAAAATGCCACCGTTGAACATTCTGGAAAGAAAAGCATTTAGGGTTCTAAGCCCATGGGAAACCTTGAGTGGAGAAAGGACGATCTTGTGGTGAATCGCGAAGTCACCCTAACACTGTTCACATGTTGCGCCATTCCAACCCTTTCGGACAACACGCCGTACAATAATGCATGAAATACTCCCACCCCCCAATCTTCCCACCAATAAACACATTTTCAAGGCGGTGTCTAGTGAAGGTTGTTGCTACGTCTGTAAATTTCGTATTGAGAAATTTTCTAAATCATTCAAATAATATACAGAAAGCTAAATGCCCTTGAAGTATTATTATTATTATTTAGTGCGCACCGAATTTTGCTACATCTAAAGAGCAATTGAAGTTTGGTACTCTTTGAGACTTACTTCCTGTCTCAAGGTTATTTCCATTCTGTTAACGCGAAATTTTCACACTTCGTCATAACGAATTTACGCTATTGCCGGAGCCGGGCGAACAAGAAGCCCAGATTTCGCTGCAGGAAGTATCTCATGTCTGCAAGTGCGAAACCCTTACTTAGACGGTAATTCGGTATGATGGCATTTTTAATTTATACAGAGTAGATTGTCTTTATGAAGCCCAGGCCATTAATAATAGTCAGTAATTGGGGTGCTGACACTGTAAATGGAAGCAGCTCAAAACAAAAGAGGGGAATAGAGCAAAGAAAGCCGTGGGAAGGTGTGGCTCTTAATAATATTCCGTCAATTCTTCACTGCTTCTCAATTTTCCCATCTTGGTTGAAGAAAATTTACACCCCGTCATGCTCCGCTTTTTTATCATGTCGACCTTCATTAGTCCATTAATAAGCTCACGTCTAGCCTTCTTTTGCTCCTTTTTTTCCGGGTACCGAGAGAGGACATAACGTGCCAATAACTTCCAACTAACCGCCGCTCTGTATAGTTTTCGCACCAGAAGAAAATAAACTACTTTGGACACATGGGAAAGCCAAAGATCTAATGCTCCACGAGCCTTTCCGTCTTCCAATTAGAATCATTTGTTTCCCACGTCAGGATGCCGATCTCAGATAACAAGTAGCAAGTTCCCCACCTGCAGTACACTGCACACCAAACAGGTGCTTTCAATTAAAGAAAGATTCATATGAAAATACAGCCCTATTGATTTATTGAATGATAACGAATAACTGAAGGCACTTTGTAGACGAAGAGTCATGGGACGCGAACAATGCATTACATGTGAGAAAAGTACAAATTTGTGGAAGTACTAAACAATAGTACCTGAATAAAATAGTGCGCAATTGGCCGAATTGTTATACTTTAATAAGTTCCGTAAAGGGAATATAACAAATTTGTTAACGGTATGTGTGGATAAAATAACTTCCGAAAAAAGAATCGTTGCGCATTCAATTTCTGGCTTAATCAAGAGAGCATCAATAAATTGTGACGTAACTCTTGACCGTGGCTTTCCAGTGAAGTGTCTCAAAGTAACAAAGGTTCGAGAGTTAGGCGAATGTTTGTGAATATTGGCAAAGGTAAGGATGATTCATTCTAGCACGAATTGGTTAGAACAATGACACATCAAAGATGAGCTGAGTCAGAAACTGATTGCTCTCCATTTTGTTGCACCCTTTTCCTGTCTGTAGTAACTCGCAAAAACCAATTTCCAGATCTCGAAACTACAAATGACACGATCGGCTTTGCAAAACGAACTTATCACAAACTAGGAAAGAAATACTAGCAGCAATTAGATACCCCATTAAATCGTAGTTCAAGTCATTGAACTAGACCACACCCAAAGAACCCCAGGCCAAGCTAAAATCGCATCTTCTTTTAATTTTGATCGCGAAAATACCTCTGCATTGGCTTCCGCCCACAGAAAGCAAAAAAAAAGAGAACAACAACTAACTTGCGCAATCATAAAACCGAGATATGTTGAGACTATTTCCGGAGGAACACCTTGGGGGCTTTATTGCCTCACCCACCAAACTCATCTAAGTACGTATCCAAATACCCAAAAGACGATAAAACCAAATGTGCAGTTTAATAGGCGATACAACATTGTCTTCATGTTCCCATTTAGCAAAAGCCGAAAGACGTGAAGCTAAGGGAGGATCATCGGAAAAATATATCACAAGTGAGTCGACGAACTGGACGAACTGTTGCGAAAGAGCAAGGATAGCTCTAAGCCCCGCTATGGCGTCGGGACAGTCTAATTGTTGCCTGCAGGTGCCACACCTCAGTTGGCAATGTACCTTTGTTTTGGGCCATTGCCTTTTGCCTTGACCGAGACCGTCAAGTGAAGCCAAACGCGTACTTCTTGCTCTCTAATTAAAGTCGAACTTGTCGAAATTCTACCCCATCTCAATCAGCGCCAAGTTCCGTCAACAAAAGAAAACACAAGTACACAAAAACCCACCACAGAGTTGCCACTCTAAACCTGATAAACATGATAAATTGGACGGCGTACAATAATGTAGCACTGACATGCATTGCTAACATATTCCAAGAAGGAATTTCGTTTTGGAAATTGACTTATTACCTGGCTTACGATTAGTTGTTAGGCTGTTGGTCGCTCATTTATTTTTCTCTAACCCATATTACGTTTTCCTTTATATCTTTTATTGACTACGTCCAGGACGATGGTCGGCTTACGAAGGAAAATCCAGGCAGCCGAAAATAAAGCATGACACATAAGCCTTGCTTTATTTTGAAGATCTAAAATTACCCCCAAAAGAGGCGAAGTAAAAACTAGGTAAGTAAATAACTAAATAATTTCGGCAGATCAATGGATATTGCCTGAGAACTGGAGTGAAAAAATAATTTCAGAACTTTACAAAATGCTTATTGTAACAACACCTCACACACGATCTATTTCATCGACTTTGTCTAAGGCTAACGGTAAAGTCTCTCTGAATATATTGGATTTCGTTCACTTCCATTACATTCCAATGGACATACCGTGATGGCAAAGTGAGACAGAGGCAGACAAGCAAAACTAGTCCTTGAGGTACACGCCGCAATTCCCTTTCTGAACTTGGGGATTTTCCGTTGGTCTGTTCTCTTTTATTTTTTCCCTGATGTGTTGGTTCTTATTACTTTGAGAGTTGTATAAATATTTCTCAAGCAATCAGACGCCGTAGAGCCCCCGAAAGCACAAAGCCAAAGCGTCCAAGTCTCAACCTTGAACTTGACAATGCCCTCTCGCTTCGAATAGCCTAATAAAGATCCCGAAAATGGGAAAACTGCCAAGAGCCCGGCCCTGGCCTCCAGGCAAACTTTTTTTTTCGCGCTTCAAATTAAGAAAAAAAAGGACCGCTGGTCTAGTTTGGGTGGCAATGTCCATATAACTCATTCAACCGACAGAACCTTGTACGAAAAGAGTGGCAATGGACTTTGGCATTCTCTTGCATATTGACCAGATTTTTTAGTTTCCACAGTTCACGAGGAACGAAACAAAATTGGTTAGCAGAAAGTCTCACTCCAGAGAGATCTCGCCAACTGTAATGATTACCGTGGACTGGGCGGAGGAAAAGTATAACTTGAGATACGGCCTCTACCACTCTAGTTTTTCGTGACTAATATAAACGAATGTCTCCTCCCTTAGCCTAGTATTCCCTGCTTTTTTTTCACTTGTTTCACCCGGTGGCATCTGTTAGAATGACAGTGCAAAACTAAAATGTCTCCCTTGAAAGGAATACCCAAAAGGTATTGCTTTTAGCATGTGCATGTAAATCTCCAAACACTCACACAAATCAAATTTGCTTGTCCGGTTGGTCCAATAACGGTATTGCCAAGTTATCGAAAAATGGTGCCAACAATTTTAACTGTTTCATTTCCATTGCGTGCACCTGCTACGATGGGACTGGGGGAAGGGGGGAAATCGTAGGGAATTTCCCAATTCCCATGCATGGATCTCGCCTATTCATCCGTCACTCAGCAGGTTTTCTCGGGGTTCCTGCACTTGGCTTACTAGATAAAGTACGGAAGCTCAATCAAGCCCCGCATGGGAGAGGAAAACTTGCTTGGTCTATGCAAATAACAAGACACGAGATCTAAAACAGTCCCTTAGCGAAGCTCCCCCCACCTCTCCCTTTTCGGAATCCTTCAAGTTTAACCAACTTTTGTTTTACCTTGTTAGTTCTGTGCGAAATACACGCCACATCCTAGCGACTTGAAGCACGACTGATAAAATAGCATAGTGATTAAAAAGTTGCCACGATGAGTTGGCAAGAATCTCGAAAGGTAAGTCACCTGGGTTAGGAAAATGGGCGTGTTAGTGCGTGGCATTGCGCAGATGGCTGCGATGCAAGGTAGGGACATCGCTATTTCTTCGAAACACTTCACACATCCTATGCAAAAAAAAAGTTTGGGGTGTCTTTCACACTTGACGCTCTACAAGTTAAAAATAAATTGTGTTATAATAACCTACACTGGAATAAAAACATTAGTTCTCAATGAGGAATGGTCCTTTCAGTAATCAAATACTGGGCCTTATAACAATAATAAAGACAATAATGCATTAAGGCCCCGGTATACATGACTTCCGAAATTTTTAAAAAATAAACGATAGGAACACGCTTTTATTCTTAGAAGGTAGGTCTGCTCGAGTGACTTATAACAGAAGCAAAACGAAGTCAAACAGGAACTCTGGATAGCGGTAAAGCATCATAAAATCAAACACAAACTTGAAATTTCATACACAATATCACAAAAACTACCAAACAGATCTCTTTTTTCTCTTTATCATAAAACTTTAAAAAATCAGAGCTAGTGCACTACATTGCCCGATTTCCATTTTTCTGTATAATAAGAAAGTAGCACACATTCAGTCAAAGTTTACAAATTTATCAAACTCCTTTTTTCACAAAAACTCGATGTTGTGTACTACTCATCACTAATAGCAACTTTACTACCGAAACAATATCTTTGACATTTTGACCGTTTTCAAATTATGGTGTCTGAAATCTTCCCATGTTATTCGCCCATAAGGGGTTTGTGTATACCGGGGCCTTAATGAGAACACGATTCTATACAAGGTATAGCAATGAGCGTTGCTCACGCTATTTAATGCAGTTAACACTGTTTTTAAAAAAATGCATTTCAGCAAATCACATTTATTACTTAGGACTCATCTCGTCAATGTGAGATTCCGAAACTTCGTACTCAGCATCTCTGCCTAGTTCGGTTAACAAACGCTGAATCCTTAGCATATTTTGGGGGATCCTAAGAAGTCTTTAAAGAAAAACAAATGAAGCAAATATAAAGTGTGTTATAAAAGAGAATATTTCTTCATAAAATGCTCCTTTAAGTTTTCTCAAGCTAGGGGTTTGTAAATTGTCCACCTTTTCTTCCCATGTTTCAATTCCTGGTTTTCTCCTTTCTTGGACTGTCCATATGGAACATTAGAACAGTCGAAGCCTGTTGCACCCTGCACCTTTCGCTCACGTCGACCACGCGCCCTCCGTGAAGTGGCGCCCAAAGTTGGCCTAGTGCCACGACACCGATATGGCGCTCCCATCGACCCCGGACAGATCTGCCCGTTCCCTAAACGCATTAAAGACACTGACCACCAGCAGCACCAACGTTTACGATATGACATAGTTCCAAACATTAGGACGAATCCAAACTGGAAATATTTAATACATTGTGTGTGCTCTGAAGGAGAACTCGAACCAGCGCAATGAAAACTTTAGTGCGCATCACAATTGTTGGTTTTCCAGGTTGGTGCAATCGAGCACTCCTGGATTGTATGGTTAATGAAGCTTGGTCAACAAGCCAGTCCATTACCGCCGCTATCGCTATCGTAAGAAATTCTGCATGCGTGAAACCACAAGAAAGTAAAGTATGGGATTTTTTACGCTTGATTTTGGCGCAGTTGACGGGGAAATTTCTTCGATATGGTGAGAAGTTGGGAATAATAGGGTAGGGGGAAGGAATGGGGAGGTGGTTGGATATTTAGTGGGGAAAGGTGCTATTCAGAACATCATTAGCCAAACGTTTTTAAGCTTACCAGCAGTACAATAAGGAGGGAGACTTGTCATGGTTCTAAAAAAAACTATCATTAGCCCAGTAATCGGCCAGATACAACTTAGTCACGATGGACCCATTTCAGTAATGAGACGCTCTTTAAAGGTCCAAATTCCCCCCATCACAACTCTTTCGATTTTGCCGTAATGCCGTCAAGACTCCACTACACTACATAACTACTTAATTTCCTCTTTTAAAAATAGAGTGAACCAAAAAATTGTAACAACCAGGGTGCCAAATGTTGGGCAACAACTTGATTGGGATTTCCAAACCTCAGGGTAAATCTTACTGTATATTTGAGTACGATGGTTTCTCGTCGGCCACTGGTGTTTGGTTTGGAGGATGATCTTGTTTTACGAAAAAAAAGTCACGACCAGAGTGTACTGAGCTCTATTATCTCAATTCACCTCCTTCTCTGTGTTGCGTTTGTCGATGGCCCTGCAAATCTTAACTAGTACTAAAACCGCAGCTTTTAGAATTGAAAGGACTGAATCGCAAGCAAAAAAAGAGAGAAAACTCGGATCACGTTTTCAACCTTGATTAATTTTGGGGCTTTTACTTTTGACTGTCAAAGTAAGGTCATACCAACCATTTCTCTCCAGTACATTTGCATAGGATAGTGGTAGGAATCGAACAGGAGCTGATGATTTGGAAGTTGAGCAACAGGCGGTACTCGCGAACGGCTTCTGGTTTGCTCTGTTAGGTTTCACAAGACCAAAAAAGGGGGCTTAAACAAGATAAAGGTAGGCTCAGTTTAGAGTTTAAGGAAGTCTGACGAAAACACATATGGCGCATTTTCAATCGATCAAAGTTGATTGGTAAAAACTTGTTGAAGGACACCGAAAAAAAAACAGGACCGTTCTTGCGTTTTCTTGCATTGAAATTATGTAGAGAAACCTGCGAAAGACTTTTCAGGTTTATGAGGTCAGTAAAGCCGTAATAAGACGTATCCACACATCTTAAATGCAGAAGCTCAGCTTATCGTCTCGAGAGTAGGCTGTTGAAAGGAAAGTCTGCAGTTTTTCACCAAGAAATCACTGTCAGCTGACTAGAACGCTTCACCTGATACTCGTACGGATTGAAATCTAGTTAAAAGAGTGATTACCCTGAAGGATTGAATCTTTCGGTTTAATGTTGAAAACTGAGACTGAAAAACTTGCGTTTCTTGTACCGTTCTTCATGCCGCGTGTTGAAATGTTCGATTTCGTCGACAAAAAGTCTAAAACCCTGTCACTATTTTAATGCCGTCGTAAAAGCTGTTAAATGGGAGTGCGAGTTCGAAGTTTGCTGCTCGCTCAAGTACGACGAGCATCCAGTACTTGGGAGGTCTCACTACCTTTCTGTTACAATATACCTCACACGGCCGCTTATGCTGGGGCAAATGTTAGCTTTCTTTGCCGATTTTATGTCCATGCTTTTGAGATCAATGTAAGATGCTGCAAGAAAAAGAGGGGGGAAAAAGGAAATTAAAGATCGCTATATTTCAAAAAGACAGAAAGGTGTCCAGGTTACAAGCAGTATACCAGCTTCTCCAGTTATTCGAACGTTGCACTGCATGGGAAACTTAGTGCAACATGGGATTTGTGGCTCGCTGACAAGGCTTCCAAAACCGGTCACAAAAAGTTGTTTTCGCATAACTGTTCATCCTCAGCTCATCTTCATGTCCACCGGCAAAACTGCATCAGCAGGCTAGCCGGATACACACGATCTGCCGTGAGATCCTCTTCTTAATGTGATGAGCATCTCTTCTCACAGGTTGAAAAAAAAAAACCGCCCCAAACCTGAACAAAACCGTAGGGTATTCCGCTATGGTGCAGTTTATCTCTTGTTACGCAACTACAATACACTACCACAAACCCAATTTGTCTTACACAGTTTATCAAATATTTTTCGTTTCCTTTTTATCACGAGCAACCCAAATCAAACGCAGCTTGCGTTTCATTGTGTAAATCCGACACCATCTCTTTTTCTAATATTTTATTGAAAACTATCCAACCACCATGGCATATAAAATATTCAATTATTAAATCTCTACAACTGTGTATAGTGACTCCACAAGTTGTCTGCATGTACTGTTTCGTTTCCGTGTACATTTGTTATTACTTTAAACTTTTAGAGAGCGATACAATATTTAATCATTGTTTCTCAGTTTATGACTGTCGAGCGTGGCTATTAGACATCTACGCCATTTTTTGCTTTGACGTTCTTTAGATTCTTCTCAGAGACGAGAAGACAAGTGGACGACGACAGACGACATGCAAACTATAGTCTGGCACATTGTTGCCAAACCTCTTACTCACGTGCCATATTTCAAACTAATTTCAGCTCCCCGGCCACTTTTTGTATTGGAGTTTAGAAAGTTTTAAGCTATAGTTTTATTTTTAATTTTTTTACGCATTGTTAAAAGGGACCCGTGAGCTGAAAAGATTTAACAGTACTTCGAATAGGCTCGTTCATTCAGATCCCGGGGAGATTACCCTGCTTAGTCGTACCCTCAAAATGCCACCGCTGCCGAAGGCTGACCCGCGTACACATGGTTTGCTATTTGCCTAAAATTTAAAACAGGGTTTCCAACTTTCTTTCTTGATTCGCCAACATCTTGAAGAACGGAAGTTCAGTAAAACCTGTAAATATCTCACAATTCGCAAAATTTCCCAACACCGTTGAAACGGAACAAACGTTTGCCTTCAAAAAAAATTAAAATAAATATAAGTTGGCACTTTTGTGATTACGGGACTTCTTTCCATTGCTGCACGAATTTCCAGAACAATTCATAACGATCATTAACCAGTCCTGATCTTCAGTAAGTTTTTCCCCCTATTCCTTAAGGCGATCTCCGCATTTGCTCTTCGCGACTTGAAAAAATGTTTTCGACGATTAATCTAATGGCGATAAGTGTACGTTATTAGCTGGTATCAAAGCTGCAATCCACGGGATATTCTATTCAATCACACTTTCAGTGTTCATTGACTTTACTCTTGCAACGATTCTTTTATGGAATTAATCGTTTTGCCACCCAGTAACAAGCTTCGGCCTACACTGGAATCTGAAAAATTCCGTCATAATTTTTCAGTACAAATTAAAGATCATGTCGAATGGCCATTTGTTTTTGAAGGGACAGAGGATGATTTTAAATGTCGTCGATGTGCACGAAGCATGAATAATGGATTTATCAATTACGAATAAAGGAAATGGTATAGATATTTCACGTAAGCTGTCTCGAATATTGAAACCGCAAATGAGGGACTTTGGCTGCAGCTTTGTGCTGTTTCATTTAGCGCTGAAGCTCAAATCCAAAATCTTGGGTATTACCAACTTGCTTGAATACCCAAAGTCTGGAAGTAACGAGCGTAATGGATAGTTTCTGTGTAAATTTTTCAAAACCACAAAAGTTCGCTTCAGTTCGCCAACGCTGGAGAATTTTGATAGGCTTGAATACCTCTGATTTAGAAGCCACTACTAAGGTCTGGGAGGCAGGGTATATGGGTTAGGGTGTAGGATTAGGTGAAAGTTTAGCGGTATCGACTCCTAAATCTGTAAGAAAGCGCAGAAAAATATCACGCATTGAAAATTTAAAGACCCACTGCCTATATTTTATTTATTTTTTCACGTAGGATAAGTACTTTCGACTCCGTTTTTGCCTCGCGACGCAAACCTAACGTTCAAAAAAAATTCTCTATAGTACGATCAGCATTCTATTCGAGAGACCTTAATTCCCAACATTTCCGAATGCTATAGAAAATTTGACAAAACCTATCCTCCTTGTGTTGTTTACGGCAACTGACTTTGACCAGTTCGTAGAAAGTTGTGGGTTAGGCATAATTTCTTGAGGCTGCTAACAAGTCGTATCGTTGAAATGCCAGCCGTGCAGGTTTAAGTTCGTCTCAAACGCTTTTATGCGAACGCCCCACCCGGGATTTGTCCCGAGAAACCTTTCAAAAAGTGAAGAAGATACGCCGTTTGAATACGAGCGAAGCAAAAGGCGTTGGCCGGCTCGTCTCCTCCGGCACGTCAAGGCGCCAGGTAAATCTTTCTCCTTTTCCTTTCCTGACCCTGCCCAACCCATACGCCAAATAAGCAAGTTTGTGGGCTAAGCAAGGTTCCAAGTCAGGCCCAAAGCCAGCTCGAGAGCGAAAGACAGCGCCTTCTGCACCCTCCAGGTAAAGATCCTTTCTTTTCCCACACATTCTACCTTACCCAGCGAGACACACCTGGGAAGGCAGCAACATCCGCCTTTGTCAAAAACTGGGCACCAAACCCTACGGCGAAAAGGTGTGTTGGGGGGCCATAACACGTATTACACGTAACCTACGGTCTCTACTCTTTGGCCGCAAAAGCGTTCAAGAGTCCCTTTTCAAGAAGGCCACAAATGCAAGGAAAGGAAGAGCCGAGAAGGACACCGAGAGATGAAGGGAGAGAGAAAGGGGAGAGATCTTGGAGCGAAATACACTGTCAGGGGGTGAGGACAAGAGAAAGAGAAGGAGGGGTAAGGGGGGCAAGGACCCTCCTGACGGCGAGCTAGCCTTTTTAGCCCGTGCTGACAAAGTCCATGCAAAGTCCTCGACGTTGTCGGCCATCTCGATCGAGTGGCTTACCTTGCACCCAACAGGTAGTTCACATGTAATGATTACCTGCAGGCGGGAAGATGACCCAGGGAATGTTTGCATTCAAATGGGACCTATTACCGAGCTACTCTTCTTTCTCGACGAGTGGAGATGGCCAACTTCGGAACCATGCGAAGGCCAAAGCCCAACATCTTTCAGATTTTCTCTCTCTCTCTCTTTTTTGCACCCATCTTCGAAAAACCAGCAGCCGACGGGGCTGAAGGAATGTTTTCGCGAATACGCTTTAATGACGAACTGCCACCTTTGACCAAATACGTGCTTAATTATAGGGTATTGACTATAGCGTATACTTTTACTTACCGTGTTCTCCCCTTTCGTTTGAAGTATCTTCAAACACGGACGTCACCTTGAAACGTTTCTCGCAGACGTCTGGACTTTCACATATCTGCGAATATTACTCGCTGTGCCCTTCCAAGGGTTTGTCGTACCACAGGAGCGGTCAGATCCGGGACGAGCCGATCCACCAGAGATTTTTTTTTTAAGAAAAAAAAAGAACGCCTTTGGTTTTGGCGTCATGTCACTGCACCCCAACGTAGGTTTCAGATCCCAAAACCTGCTTTTCAGATGTCGCCTCTAAAGAAGTTGGGACTTTGGCGTCTTTTCGGCCATATGTTCTTTTTTTGCGTATAAATATTCCACGTGTAATTCCAAAGAGGTCAGGATTTAGTCAAGACTCTTTTAATTAAGTAGCCTTTAAAGGCGAATAAAACAAGAACAGGGGCTTATTTCTTTTAGTGAAGCAACAGACGACATGATTGACAAATGGCGAATGCATTGCCAGCAGAGACGAGTCCACGAGGCAAGGTCTTTACACTCAATACTTATGAGCATTTGAGCAACTGTCACTGGAAAAAAAGTTCATTTGAATAATAACATGATTCTTTGTGAGCTGTGGAACTTAAGGCCACGGTATACACAACTTCCGATTTTTTTAAAAAATAAAAGCTAGGGACACGCTTTTATTCTTAGAAGGTAGGTCTGCTCAAGTGACTTACAACAGAAGCAAAACGAAGTCAAACGGAAACTCTGGATAGCGGTAAAGCATAATAAAATCCAACAAAACCTTGAAATTTCATACACAATATCACAAAAACTACCAAACAGATCTCTTTTTTCTCTTTATCGTAAGACTTTAAAAAATCAGAGCTAGTGCACTACATTGCCCGATTTCCATTTTTCTATATAATAAGAAAGTAGCACACGTTCAGTCAGAGTTTACAAATTGATCAAACTCCTTTTTTCACAAAAACTCGATGTTGTGTACTAGTCATCACTAATAGCAACTTTACTATCGAAACAATATCTTTGACATTTTGACCGTTTTCAAATTATGGCGTCTGAAATCTTCCCATGTTATTCGCCCATAAGGGGTTTATGTATACCGGGGCCTTAACGCGATTTTCCTATTTGCTCACACTCCCGAGTCTTTTAAGCAAAAGACAAATCACACTTCAGATCAGTAGGCTACACACGTATTCAAGGGCAGTGCTGCACGAATATTGCTTTACATGTCTATAATCTTCCTGAAATGATTACGAAATAACATTCGCATCTTAACATAAAATTGCACTCTTAATAATCTTTTGTTTTTAATTTTTGGAAAAAGTTCTTGGTCATTTAACATCGGCCGCCATTTGCAGGCGAGCGGTTTTGAAGACAATGAGGGTGTTGGCCTACGTCGGAAGTTTTGGAGACTGTCCTGAAAGATTATGAGAAAGACAAGGAGAGACAAACATGTGCTAGCTTACGCTGCCCATCTTCACGCATTGAAGAAACCACGCCTTGACCAAGTCGCGAGTCTCAGTCGTCCAGCCAAATCGACAAATTCAAGAGCAAAATATCTCTCCTAGGGAGGCCATAATTGAATGTTGGCGACCTTGTCGTTTCACTACATCACAAGCAACGTCGTCTCCCAGGCTAACGCGTAAAAAAGCGTCCTAGGTCCAGGTAAAAATCTAGGGAAGTCTGAGTTCTTCGGCTCCGTCTTTCCCTTTACCTGTGTGTTACTAGCCCAAAGAATCCTGTTTTTCTTTCTTTTGGAAACGTCTCTCCTCTTCTCTCCTTTTCCTTGCTCCTCGCTGTCAAAGACCCTGCCTTTAGCCTCGCGTTGGGAGTGCATCGGGCCAAATTGTCTCGCTTGTCGTTCTCAGGGCGAGCGGAACAGCACGTTTCCTTGTCGACTTGCCCATTCGGTGTTCAGTCGCTTCCGAAGTATGCAACAGTGAGTTGCTGGTCATCGTTTTCCCCTCGCCTCTTCCCAAATAAGTTCAGTGGATAGCACGTGCAATCCGTGGGAATACGTTTTGGATGCTTGCTTTCGCAGGTTCATTCCTTGCCTATACTGGGGTGGATAGTTAGCGTAAGACATCAACTCGTGCTGCCGCGCAAATTGCGCTTGGAGATCACTGGGAATAACCTCTTACGCGGAATACAGTGTGACTTGCTTAAGGACTAATCCATGCTCTTCTTGGTATGTATCAAGTAGAGACGTAATACTAGCCGTAGCCACGCCAGAAGGGGGCGTTTTCCTAGTATTCTTATACCCTGTGTCTTTCCTATTTTTTTTTGTTACTTCTGCTAGAAATGCCGCAAAATAACGCATTATTAGGTCGGAATTTCTCATAGTTAGATCAACAGGTACACTGTAAAAAGAATTGTAAATTTACAATTGCAGCAAAATTATATAAGGACTTTACTGTAAAAATACTTTAAGTTTACTGTAAAAATACATTTAAAATGTTTTTGTACAACAAATTCGTGGTAAAAAAATCAGTTGTGTAAGTATTTTTACAGTGAAGTCCTTGTATAATTCTGCTGCACAACGAATCATTGTAAATTCACAAAATAATTTTTTACAGTGTAGTGTCATAACTATCTCCCGTGCAATTATAGCGATTCTTCAGTTAAGTTGGAATCTTCCTTTTAGCTTACGTTAGAATGCTGATACAACACAACACCATTAAGCAGTTTTAAATGTTTCCCTCCGGAAAAACACTTACCGCACGAGAGCCTAAAACAAATTCTGCTCTAGCCAAGGAAGATTAGATCAGTAATCTCACGTTGTTGCAAGAAGCCCCAAGCTTCTTAACCGTGAGTGCACTTAGGTTTACATGCTTCGAAGGCCTCTAGTGCAACCACTACAAGTTAAGGAATTTCGGTTCAAGTTTTGTACTGTGGGCAACGTTCGCGATTTATTTTTGCACGGTACATGGTTTCTTTCATTTCTTTTTCAACTGGAGCTTCAGTCGAAAATTTGCTTTCGGATACATAATACCTTTCTTCAACCCATGTGTCTTCCTTTGCCGTAAACGAATAAAAGTCCGCTTTTATCTAAAGGTGCCTGCGAGAATAAAATCTGTTTACGCAACCTTTTCATTTGGACCCCAAAGTACTTTTGACTGCAGGCAACCCCTCCTTTGTACTGAGGAATAAACGTGTGTAGAAAGAGGGCAGGCTGAGGGAGATTTAGGATGTAAACTGTTGCAACTAAAGGGGCCTTTCTCGGAAAACTAGCCCTTTTCCTCTGATGAAGGTACTCCGGGGACTGGTAGTCAAACCCTTTACCGCTGACTTACGAATCTCCCTTTCTGTGCTCTGCCTCCCCCATCTACCTGTCATAAGAGTGTTGGTGCAAACGAACGCAAGAAAATCGGGGAGGCTTTCCCACGGGGGAGTCGTCGTTTCGTAAAGAAGCCCCTGGTCTGTTCCTTTCTGCTGGACTAGCTCTTCTTTTGTCGATACCTGTTTGTATACGATTCGCGCATGCATGCACTAGGGCATGGGTACCACCTGCTTCCCCTTTTGAGGGATACTTGGGCTAATCTGTGGGTAGTTATGGCTACCTGCCGGCTCAGCTCCTGCTCTATTGCAGCTCCCCCGCTTGCTCGAGACGTCTTTGACCATAGGATTCGCTGCCTCGCTACCTTAAGGCCCCGGTATACACAAACCCCTTATGGGCGAATAACATGGGAAGATTTCAGACACCATAATTTGAAAACGGTCAAAATGTCAAAGATATTGTTTCGGTAGTAAAGTTGCTATTAGTGATGAGTAGTACACAACATCGAGTTTTCGTGAAAAAAGGAGTTTGATAAATTTGTAAACTTTGATTGAATGTGTGCTACTTTCTTATTATACAGAAAAATGGAAATCGGGCAATGTAGTGCACTAGCTCTGATTTTTAAAGTTTATGATAAAGAGAAAAAAGAGATCTGTTTGGTAGTTTTTGTGATATTGTGTATGAAATTTCAAGGTTTTGTTGGATTTTATTATGCTTTACCGCTATCCAGAGTTTCTGTTTGACTTCGTTTTGCTTCTGTTATAAGTCACTTGAGCAGACCTACCTTCTAAGAATAAAAGCGTGTCCCTATCTTTTATTTTTTAAAAATTTCGGAAGTCGTGTATACCGGGGCCTTAACGCGGCTATTCGCCTTGTGGCACCGATACAATTCGATCTTCCGCACCCACTGTACTCAACTATTCCCTGGGAAGGCTGTTTCTACCTATGCGTGTAAATCCTGGCCTAGGCGACAAAGGCCCGAAGGCTTCAGTGTTTTCTTTCCCTGCTGAAGAAAACCTCTTGCCACATGGCGTGACAAACGATCACACTTGTAGCCCTAGAGTTAGTGGTCATTTTTAATGGCGCGTCCATGTCTAGGTCGACGACCGTTCCGCTCAGCTTGACTTACGTTTTAATATCGCGAGTATATTCGTGTTTTATGTAAAAGGGCTTTATGGTGGTGCTGATCAGGTCCGTTCTTGTTTCCCACAAGTTCGTTGCAATCTCTGGTAGGTTCTTGTAAGAGCTTAAACCGTCAAACTAAGGAAGAAGAACCACTTCCTAGTTCGCCACCCGCAAACTTCCGTCCATCTGTTCATGTACCTATCTTTAATGGGTTAAACCAGTAGTGCGTACCTGAAACTATTTTTTATTTTTTTCACTTTTATTAATCGGTTTCTTTTGGAGTTCTCGGGGTAATTTTGCTTTTTACGGCGTTACCAATAAGCTTTTCATGTATTAAAAATGCTCTTATCTCCAAAACGATGGCAGAACGAGACGGGCGTCGTGGCCAGCAGCCTCCGCAGCAGACGCCTTTATCAGCCTGCAGCGTTATCGAGATTGTCACCCCCTTCTGCCCTCAAGCCCCTCCCGCTCGTCCCCGTTCGTACGTCCGTGCCAAGCAGCCTCATGCACCCTACAATGAGTTCCAGAGAGGTAAAGGGATTCGCACATTTTTTTTCTCCAATTTTCGGCTCCAGTGCTAACAGGAATCTTTCGTCTTTTCTTTGGTACAGGCCGAGTGCCCACCCGTCCAAATGGAACCGGTGGATTTGTCAATAAATCGAGACAGCCCCAATGGGAATTCCAGAAGTCATCGGAGTAGTATTCGCGGAGACTCGGATGGAAAAGTGCGGGTTCCAACGCCCATGTCGCCTTTTCTCAACGGAATTGATTTGACTGTTCGGAATAAAGGTAAGCTGACGTTGTAAACGTGTACTGGCTCTGGATTTTGGGTACGTGGACTATGTACGTCAGGAGCTTTCAATCTTTGAAGATAAGCTTATTGGACTCTAAACCTAGCCTTGCAGAGTTTTGTTTTTCTTTAATAAGAAAGAGCAGGTCGAAAACAAAAATCAGGAGGAAAAGCTGACTTCATGCTTTGATTTGCGCGAAATGCGCGTCCTAAAGCGAAACGTCAAAAAGCGTAGTTGTCTACTCTTACGTTTTAGGTTTCCTAATAGGTTCTATAGCCTTTAGGTACCTTTTCCTTCAAAATGCATAACATCAACGCGTAGCCTAGTTAGGGTGGGTAAATTTTCGTCATCCAGGAAAGGCTTGGAAGATTTTCAGGCTAAATAGTTCCGCGCTCCAGTCTCATCGTTTTTCTGCTCTACCAAGTTGAACCCCTTCTAGTCATCTGCTGGCAATTAGCAGCTGGTGGGTCGACCGTTGTAGTGTTAATTAAAAATGCAAATAATTCTCATCAGGTTGGCAAATGAGTGCCGGTCGATAAAAAGACAAGATACGCGGCGAATCTGGCGGCCAATTTGACTCGTGTGCGTGTATTAGTGTGTCTATGTGTGCAAATAACCAGAAATTATCTGCTGGAAAATTAGCGTCTGTGCTGGGGGGCGAAAACGACGGGATTGTAAAAGCGTTCTCTGTGCGTTCATTTTTCATGGTAAAGTGAAATACGGGCTGCAGGTTGATTTACGAGACTTTTTTTTTTACCCCCACCAGTCCGACAACAAGAGAAACTCTTTGCTTGCGTACAAGACGAGCCCCGTAATACGCGCACCTAATTCCTTTCACACGATTCTCGATCCGTTCTGGACTCTTTTTCTTTGAATTATTCCCTCGCTGTATAATTATTAAGAGAATTAGAGAAGAATCACTGGGTGGGAAGTACCCGTGAGTCTCTCTCCCTGACATCGTCCCGCTTGGCGAAAGGATTTCATATATGCAAATGAAGTGCAGTTTGACCTTTGGCTTCTTCTCGCCTTCCCATCCTCTTGAGCTCCTTTAGATCTTCCCCAAGTCTTCTCATCGCAGCGCGCGAAACTGTTCGAGAAAGAAAAGGGAAAGGGGAGAGAGGAGCATATGGAAAATTAGCATTGAGTTCAAGGCTAAATTGAATACAAGCCAGCCAATCCAACCTATCGAAGGCTGTTGTCGTAAAAAGCAGCAACAACTCTGGTTCAATGCTCAAAGTTACTCATTAAGTTTGCATTGTTTACTATCCCGGTTTAACAATCCTTTGCCAACCCTCCCCCAAAAAGCTTTTAAAGTTCTAGAAACACAGATCAGTTCGACCTTCGTTTTATTGAAAAATAAAATAAAGTACTTCATCCCTTTTAGTTGAAGCCGCCCATGACCCTAGAGTCTAAAAATAAACTATTTCATCAATCTACGGCAAGTGTTGGCATCTTTGACCTAATACTCAAACAAGCGACTTCAAGACGCTTAAATATTTTGTTCTATAAGCTCAATTTACAAGAGTTTCTCCTTTCGTTGGAGATTTGATCACATGTTTCCTAAGCCTGCATTAAGGCCCCGGTATACACAACTTCCGAATTTTTTAAAAAAATAAAAGATAGGGACACGCTTTTATTCTTAGAAGGTAGGTCTGCTCAAGTGACTTATGACAGAAGCAAAACGAAGTCAAACAGAAATTCTGGATAGCGGTAAAGCATCATAAAATCAAACAAAACCTTGAAATTTCATACACAATATCACAAAAACTACCAAACAGATCTCTTTTTTCTCTTTATCGTAAGACTTTAAAAAATCAGAGCTAGTGCACTACATTGCCCGATTTCCATTTTTCTATATAATAAGAAAGTAGCACACATTCAGTCAGAGTTTACAAATTTATCAAACTCCTTTTTTCACAAAAACTCGATGTTGCGTACTAGTCATCACTAATAGCAACTTTACTATCGAAACAATATCTTTGACATTTTGACCGTTTTCAAATTATGGCGTCTGAAATCTTCCCATGTTATTCGCCCATAAGGGGTTTAATGTATACCGGGGCCTTAAATAAGCTGCAAGTGCAGCATTTCATCTCAAGATTGCTTATGAATGATTGATAGTTCCTCGCCACGAATAGTTCGTGCAACAGGTGATGGATATGGTTTTCGTGCGGGCGGATAAAAAGACTGTTTCATTCCGTGTAAAACTCGTTACCTATTTTCGAAACTTGTAACCAGTCCCACATTAGCACTTACGAGTGGTTCGCCTTACCGAAAAGCGAAGCTTATTTTCCCCCCTTTTTTCCTTGAGCAAGAAAGTGTGTCATCTTCCCTAGAACGGCGACGTCATTTGGTAAGGTTCCTTTTGATGATTGAGCGTGTGCACAACACGGCTCTTTAGAAAGTTATCGTTTGCGACTCGACAGCTTTTATCGTCAAACGTAACGCGTTAAACTAGGATATCGCATTTCGGCACAAGGGGGTTATCCGAAACGCTTTCTTTAAAGCTGTCAAATTTCGTAAACGAAGCCCGCTCATCGACCAGGAAGCTCTGAACACTGGAGCACTGTCCACTTTAGTCTCGTGAAGTCAAGTATAGAGCAATTTCCCTCCCTTTCACCTGGGCTCATCTGGCTCTGTTGACACGATGAACAATGGCTATCTTGACATCGTGGGTTTAGGACATGTTTGACAAGGCACTTGTCGAACGCTTTTGATCCGTCGCGTTCTAATTTCTCCCCCAAAATATTTCAGAACCAAATAGAATGCGTTGGGATTCAAATCGTGCCATAGGGTGTTGGTATGTTGTCGGTGGTGACCTCCTGTCGTGCCTTGTTGACAAACTGTCATGTCGCTTTTTGTTCGGGGCCAAACCTATTGTTGCATTATGAATGCATTACATGCGACGCTCGGCCAACTTTTTCTCGTCCCAGGGACTCGAAAGCGAATGTTTGTCTTTGCCAACAGTGGAGACGCAAAAAAGGACTGCACTTCTTTCTGTGCTGCTTGTGAAGAAAAGCACCACAATGTCGCCGTCGCACGAGCGTGGGACTTCGACCTGGGCGTGATACCCCAATTTCTAATAGACTGCTAGCTAATGACTTCCCCAATGGGCGTTTTAAAACAAAGGTCTTCCTTTTAAACTAGAACTTTTGACGGACATTGTTTCATTACTATGCTCCTCACCACAAGGCTAAATATCTTGAAATTGATAAGAATACTAAAAAATAAAAATAAAAAATAGCTTGGTAAAAAAGTGAGATAATTTCCTCTTGTTCAAGAGAATTAGAGACCACAGATCGTGGGTAAAAAAAAAGCAAAAATGAAATACAGTCCCGAGCCCATATTGCACGACTTTTATACCGCGCCCATGAACTTTTGACAATAGGTTGCCACCGCCCAGGGAGAAATCGTGGTTACGCCCCCACAAAGACGCTACCAAACAAGAAAAATATAGATTTCCAATGTTGACACGAAGATTGACAATAGCTAAGCTTGACCCCTTTTGTGACCCACATGGGACCTGCATAATGATAGTAGTTCATTTCTCTCTATATTTAAAGACTGCGTGCGAGTCGTCCTTTGTGCAAGGTTTTAGGATTTTTATACGACCGGCGATCAACTGGAATGACGAGGTCTTGAAAGGGACAAAGTCATTAGTGGGTGATAGCAAAGCGAAGAGCAACATAATGTTTTCAACGCTGTGTTTGGGCACACGAGTTCCCGCCAATGCGAGTAACGAGATGAAAGGCTTGGAATCCAATTTTATCGCGTGGAGGTCATTAAGAAACGTTAATGTGGAACGCTTATGCTACATTATAAGCTGTGGGGCCACCTTCGTACCACCATTCCACGTCTCATAGCCAATTCACTAACTGACCATGCCCATGTCATTAGCGCTCATTACAAGGCGGCCAGAGCGCTCGCTGACGAACTACACATGCAATCAAGATCAGCTCACCAAACTGCACCTTTCTCTTCTTGGAGGGGAGTTGTAGCTCATCTCTTCGCTGGAGAACCTATATTTTGTACTGAAAGGGGGGGGGGGGTAAAGCTGGCCACGGACGAACAGAGCATTGCTTTAGCAAATTATCTGGTTAGCTGAAGTTGTAAATAATGAGTCGAACACACCGAATAGGATGCGGCTTTTGTCCTCCTTTTTGCCGAACAGATGAAAAAAAAAATAAACATCGCAATTACCAATGGGAAGCCAAGACAAAGTCAAAACGTGTGGAAACTCTCAAAAGCGCACAGACAATAGCGCCTGTCTTTGTATAAAAACAAAATCATCGAAAATAGTTCCAGAAAGCGAAAAACATGTAGGTAAATGGAGTTCTACTTAGATGCAATTAACCTGGAAAGGTCTCGAGTAATTAGTCCTGCTTTTTTGTCACGTGCTTCCGAAGAAAAATAAGTAGAAAAAATGGGAAAGTAGCTGGAATCACGAACAATCGAATACAGAGTGTCATTTACGCCTGTTAAAGTCGGTAGTTTTGAGAAAACGCGGTTTAGCTTGATTAGCTACTTGGCTGACTATTCAACCATTCTATAGAATTTTACGCGTCAGATGATTTTACTTAAACTTCAGTTTGATCCCCATCCGACCTTTTGCCTATACGGGAAACAGAAGAGGGAATTCAACGAAGGTGGAATTATAAAAAGGGGACGGGAATACTGTGATGAAATCGCTAGTCTGGTGCTTCATGAATCAATAAAGAAATTCTTTTTTTTCCAATAATGTGACATCGAATTTCTTTGATATTTTCCAGCTATCGTAGCACATCGAGCAATCTCGCATTTCAGGAAAGGACTTAAAACCTATGGCGTTCGTCTTAATATTCCTTCCCCTGCTTAGGCGTTAGATAAGTGCGAATGTTGGAAAAGATACACAGCAACGGTGAAATGGTTCTGTGGCTGAGTCATGTAAAATCATTTACTAAGAGATAACGCTTGAATGCCACACTTTTTATGGTTATCATTTTGTTTACCTTGTCAGTCGAGGAAAGTGCTGCCAACATAATGTCAGTGGGTGTAAATAAATGAGCAACAAGAAACACAGCTTTAGCCTTCATAGCGTTCTTTTGGTAGCGGACGCACGCACATTGGCGGCACAATTTCTGGGCATGTGTACCGGCAAGCTCACCACACATGCGGGGTACACGAATTCCGTGGCAGCATCGCTTGAGTTGCGACACTTTTTTTGAATGCAGGGACACCGAAAACCATTCTAGCGGGGCTCGTCGTCTGAGATAACATGTCACGATCTTGCCTCTCGTCGTCGAAACGGTCCCGAAACCCTCTTTTGTGCCTCAAAATTGATGGCTTTTTCTACTCGTAAAACGTGTAAGGTTGAGTCGTGATCTCCGCATTTAGAAAGGTGGGTGAAGGGGGCTTTTCAATTTTCCAACGATCCAAATATCTTATTTTCAAGGGAGAAAATTTGGCCATATTGCTCCAGCAGTGCTTCCAATTCTCCGCACTACATTTTCCAGCCGCAGGGGGATATGTAAAAAAAATAAAAAATAGAAATGGTCTTGTTCTTATTGCCCCACGATTTCTGTTCTAAAATAAGTGACTTCGATGGACCTTCTTTGAGTAAAACGGGTCTCATTAGCATATGCATACGCCACGAGAGCAATTATGCTCAACAGGATATACTACATTATGCAGCCGGAATCCGCACTGCGAGAAACACACGCAAAGTTGTACCAGCGCAGGATTGGGAAGAATAAAAAAAAAAAATGCGAAAGAAAAAAATCTCGAGTTACTTTGTAAGCGAGGCGACCTGAATTTTCTGGTATTAACCTTGGCCAAAGCATATGAATTCCCCCAGACTCAAGCGAGCGAACGAAGGAATATATACATACAAGAAATCACGAACTGATCTGGAGCCCCTTTTACTTTCTGACGCTTACCCCATAAAGAGGAATTGAAAAGCAGTCGACTCAGGGACTCATCGGTTTTCAATACGGCCATAAAATTTTCGAACCGTAAAGCAGTTGCGAAAGATGGGCATGGTTAAGGGTTTTGCGCTCTTAACAGGCCCATGAAATCTTTTTCCAAACCCCGGGTTAATATCTATAGCAGATCGTGATCGCATCATAATAGCCGCTAATGATTCGCCTTACAATAGATTCCTTGCTGGTAGTTTACGATACGAGGTAGAAGAAGGTATGGAAAGTTTTCTCAAGGATTGGGGCTTTTTATAGAACGAGTGGCATTAAAAAATAGACACATGATTACACCTTAACATACTATTAGCAATAAGTGGACCATTTGGAATCTGAAAATTGCTGTCACACATCCCTTTCGGGCTCCGAAACTCTTCTAGGCGGATTAATGTACAACTGTTGGACCAAGTGCAGCATTGCGGAACTGGGCACTGGCTTTTGCCAGACCTTTCATAAATCAAGTCCCAGAGCAGAATTGGCAAAATTATGATTAAATAGCTCTCACGGTGGGTAATTTCCTTTTGGAAGAACGTTACAATCTGCCTTGAATAGGAAGTTCTTCACTTTGTCAGAGGGGCTAATGGAGTTATCGAGTTTGCCGCACTTGTATTATGTTAATATATTTAGCGAGATTTGTAGCCAAAGAGTCGTTCGTAACACGCCATGTAACACTCATTTACTTTTTGCGCCACAAAAATCGAAATTATAACACGGAAAGACATAAAAGATCCTGATAATTGGCAAACAGTGGCTTGGAAGTGCAGTAAAGTTCGCAGACTGACACAACCCACATCTTTGGGCGGGGAAGGAGACTTTCGTTTGTTTTAAATGCATAGCCATACTTTGCACGTCTTTTATCCGAATGTTTCCTTTTGTTAAATCCTTAAAAGTGGTGCTAATTACGTGGCAACCTTGTTATTCTATCTAACTTCCCCTTTTTAGTCCCATCCGCATTAGAAATATCTATATAATTAGGCGGGATGGTGATTAGCACGACAGACGTCAATTTGGTAGCAAAAATGGTACGAGCTCATTATTATATTTCGAGATATCCTGTTGGGGCAAAAAGAAAAAGTCGAATTGCCCAGAGATGTCGCCATAAATTATTTGAAAGATGCGTGAGATGTAGAAAAACGATAATGTATTTTTTAAAAATAAAGGCGTTTCTTTTCAGCAGAAAATCTTCACTTGAAAAGCACCGAATAATGACTAGTACGTGTGACAGCAAATTACAAGACACAAGTCTCCATTTGGGTTAAGAAACCCAATATAACTTATTTTATAAGGAACTTTGGGTTGGTCTCTGATGAAAAAGAGATACGAGATTGATTATTTTAACTCTTTTAGCGTGACAGACCAAAAATTTCTACTCATTAGAGGCCCATTACAAAAAAGCAGACAGATGAAAAACAGTTTTTGCTCGTCTTTCTGGTGGCAATCTTTTTGTAGCATTGGCAAGATTTATCCCCACAGCTTCAAGATTAATTTACTATGCAAATGAATCGGATCTGAAAAAAGCTGCGGAAAAACTGTGCTCTTTGACCCATTTACCTGAATATGTGGCTACTCTTCGGAGCTGTCAAGCACGAATAACCTTGCGTGCCCAAAACTGGGTGATTGCGGTTTCCTCAGGTTCGGAACTGAGGAAAAGAAGGCCTGATCAAACACAGATCGTGACCCAAGTCTTGAACCATCAATGTGGGGCTCTCTACGTTTAATGGTTGGGGAATCCACGCGCAAAACTCTACTGTAATTGAGTTTTCTCTTTTCCTTCCGTCCCACTCCTGATTTCTTTCCTTTTTTGCCCCGTTACTTTTTGTTGGCCGTGAATCAGTGTTTGGCGTTTGATGGGGTGCAGTTGCACCCCCTGACCCAACAACTCGTTGGATGTAAAAAAAAAGGCAATTGGACAGTAGATTTTTGGTATTGACACCTCATGGCCAAAACCTGACATGCCGCCACTGCAGTGAATAAGTAAGATTTGAGTGGGTTGGGAATTGGGGCACAAATTTTGCTGTAATGATGGCCCTTCGGACGTACGTCGCTAGACGCGTAATTACGTGGGAGAGAACTTTTTGGGAGAACGAGAAGGGATCTATGCCTTGATGAGTATAATATGCAGAGTAACCGAAAAGGGTAATTTGGCTATGGCGTGCGTTCAAGTGGCTGAGCTTTGCCAATGTCGCAAATTAGTTCTCCGTTAGCAAAAAGTTACAACCTGAGCTTGAGACTGGGAGAAGATACCGAGGACAAAGAAGCGATTCGGCGGGGAAAAAGAGTACCATAATCGCTAATATGTCGTAACTTTGGCCCCAAGGTTGAGCACGATTCAAAGCACGATGGTGTGCACTTGAACCATTTTATTTCACATAACTCTTGTTGTAACTCTTTCTTCTTTTCTCCATGTGTTTCAGATTCTGCATACGCGATTGAATTAATCCCCTTGGATATCAAGAACAGCCCTGTGTAAGTATACCATTCCTTAGATTTATTCCGTCTAATCAAATTATGAAAAAGAAAAGGCAAATGAAACGCTCACGCTTCTGGATGCAAAGCTGTTAAGTAGTTTTTTTTACGAAAAAGTTCCCTCAATTCCGTGTTTCAAACAGCAGCAGTTACTTTATTACCCTCAAGAGAAAGAAAACTACAAAAATAGGTAGGACATATTGATCTCAGATTAGCTGATGTTTTTTTTGCAAGAGAGATATTGTTGGAAAAAGAAGTCGAGAAACATCTCGCAGAATTATTACTGCCCTAGAAATTTTAGTAATCCGCGTATAAATCATTGCGAAGGGAGTTCTACTTGAGAATAAGGTCATTCCCATAAATTGGGTCGTTAGTTTCTCAGTTGCTTGACAGTTAATGCCAGTTTGGAATCAATAAACTTCACCTAAACAAGGAAATATAAAGCTCCTTTCGGAAATTTGTTACTCAGACTGGAAATTCCCCTGTTAGTAAAAGTCTTACGCCTTGATATGTTTGTTCTCATTCATACATCAATTTTTAATTGTGTGTTGCTTTCTGCGTAATGATAAACGCTAACTTTAAATCCGATGCAATCATCTGTCATGATTTTGCTCTGCGGCTCGATAGCTCCTTAGGTGGACAAACTCACCGAAAAGCGGCTGTGTTTCATTATTTGTAGCACCAACTGTCGACCCAATTGCAAAACCTGTCTAATTTCAGTACGCATTTAAATTCGGTAGAAGATTTGTCATAGTTTACGTTTTTGAGCTCATTTGCTGTTTGAGCAATCAAAAGGGATGCCATGTACGAAAAAGTAGTACCGTCACTTCTTCTAGTTTTAAAATACGACCTATTTCGTGATAACTACGGATTCCTTTAGAGCGAGATTATTATGGAGGGGGGGGGGGGACAGGGAGAGTACAGATTACCTACATCTTAGCAGGCAATCCTTAACAACTGCCAGCCTCCCCCTGAGACAGGTGTATCTGCATGAGATCACTCCAAAAAATACACCTCCAAGTAATGCCAAGGATGAACACCTTTCCTTTTGTTGAGCACACGCGTTCGCTTATCGTGTTCGGGACTTTCTGGAGTCGCGTATGCAGAAACGAACCTTTTGAAGCTAGTAACGAGAAACGCGCATTCTGCAGAGGAGCGAGTAGTGTTCCTGGGCTTTTACGATGCGCTTCGCTAGAACTTTGAGCAGTTCGCTTGGTAAATCAACCTCAGGGAGGTGGAACGACGGAGAATGACAAAAGGCTTTCAAATCCCCCCGATCTGCATAAATGCGTGACTTAGTAATTAAAGACTCTAACCATTGCGCTCCCTGATAATCCACTCTTTCTTTTTAGGAGTCTTAACACTTTTTTTGGCACACCTGCCTTTGCACGTCCGAACTAAGACTTTAAAACATGTCCAACAAGTTAAAAGGGATGTAAAAAGCTAGCTTGGCCCATCCTTTCTCGCATCTCTTATCATATTTTCTGTTTTCACTTCTGCAACAGCCTTGTCTTCCATTTCCCCGTAAATCTTCCGAGTTTTGAGTCTATTGGCATTGTGTCCCTCTCTTGATAGATCTTCAATAACAATTTTTCGTTTTTTTGTAAAGCATTTTGAAAGTAAAAACTTGGAATTTATCTTTCTTTTCATTCATCTTCCATTGCAGTTTGTCTCTTTTTTTTCATATTTCGTAAGTAATAAATCCGGGAAAGAATCGCGCACCTTGTACTGCACAGGATATGCTCCATCCTATTTTCTCACGCTAGCTTCCAAGCGAAGGTGGAAGTCGTGTAGGAGAGAGAAGGAGATCAAGACTCCGTCGTTCCACTCGGAAAGCCACCAACTGTGGGCATGTTGCACCCAGGGCGTGTCAAAATGTCAGATGAATCGTGCCCCTACTGGCTATTAACCCATTATCTGATACACCTTGCTTCAAAACAACGTTTGGAATGGTGGTTCACTTGGCTAGAAGACCAAACGTTTTTTTTTTTTAAATTTTAAATTCACTCCCAAGTTCCCACGGTTGTTCGTTCCCAGCCTCAGTGGTGTTCATCCAAGATGAAACTTTTATTTAGGGTCTCTTTGCCTTTTTTGACAACGTATAAATATCATAGGAACATGAAAGCACCATACACGTGAACTAAATTTTTTGGGAATTTTGCAGACATCATGCTGAACTTTACGAAGAAGAAGAGGACGACGAGGAGGAGGAGGACGACGAAGACCATTATTTAATGCCAGGCTACGAGCTGTAAGTAACTTCATTTGTCTTAACATGTGCTAAACTTTGAAGCACGCGTGCCATTATACAATTAACCTGGTCTTGTAATTTTAATTGCGAAGAAACAATAACAAAACAACGGAGGGTCGCGTCAATACTGCGATGAGAAAGGAAACTTATTAAAGAATAATTTGAATAATGCCCTTACAAAGTCCTAGCTTTCTAAAAGTTTTTACTGTCATGTCTATTTTGACAGCTTTATAATATTCTAAAGATAGCAAATAACATTAACAGGTGATAGGAGAAAAATTAGGCAACTGTTTTCCCTGTTTGTTTCTGATACGACTCGCAAAAAATGGCACTTGGCTACGAATCGTTTCAGCGAACTACTTCTGTCTTCTATCATTTTATGAGAATGTCCAAACAAAATAACGAGCTGTAATTTTTATAACTTTTTCTAGAATTGAGAACTTTAACCCTACTGTAAAATTCTATAACTATGACTTACGTGAACAAGCGTTTCTTAACAATCTTACAGTAATTTCAAATAGTTAGAAATAAACTATAATTACATTACGCTACTTATGCTAAATGAAGGAAACTTGAGGCAGCAATTTTCAGTTGTAGTCGAGAAAAGGGGCCTATTAAGGCAGATTTATAAAAGCGAATATACGTGAGTAGCTTGTCCATCGTTTCATCGTGTCAGTCATAAATAAGTCGAAAACTAGCCGACCAGGAAAAAGCATACAAGGAACAGTAGCTTAAAGCCGGCGCTTGCTCTGGTTACCTCCGACTGTTTTCCCTCCTGAGTTATGACACCATCCTTCAATCTTCTTTTTGGGGATCTTTCTCCGGCATCTCCTGGTTGCTCCCAACGTCTTTCTGAAAAATTTGGGTGGCAAAGGAGGTGGTCGAAACGCCATCGTGTCAGGTGTTCTACCCCCACACCCATCCGGTAAATACATTCACAGCAAACAAGAAACTTGAGAAGGAAGCTTAGAGTGTAAATTGCAACGCAAGGTCAAGATTTTTTTCATTTATTATTCTGGCTTATTTTTGTCGAGGTAGGTGTCTGTTGAATAGACCAATTTTCCTATCGCTGGTGTTCATTTACCACTCGGGATCGGGTTAGGATATCTAAAGTATACAACACAAGCCAACGCCCCTCATTCACAAAACGGTTCCCTGCTGCTCTGCCTCATATCTACCAGATAGGATAAGAACAGCTCTTTATTAAGGAACTTTCAGTTACCACCGAAAGGAGAACTGTTAGTATTTAATTCTTGACACTAGTATAACTTTATCTTTTGAATTGTCCTTTTTTTTCTTCCTTTCTTTATTCCAGTTTCGTGTGTTTAAAACTAATAGTTATGGCCAGGTTCCTACCTGGGGAGCCAGTTATGGCCACTACTTTAACTTGAGACAACGAGCCCTTCTAGGTATTCCGGAGTCCGCTAATCGCCATGTGATATGTCAATGGGCAAGGGAACGCATGACGGATGTCACGAGTCAAGGCATAAAACGTCTCATTTTGAAGCTGTCCCTTGTTATCCTTATTCCTTTATTAGGAGACGGGTTTACTCAAACCAGTCTGTGAAGTAACATGTTAAAAATTAACCGGACGTAACCTTTATTGTGTAAAAAAAAAACTAGTATAACGATGTTGACCTCTTCGAAGTAGCTGGGTTATGCTCGAAAATAGCTTATTAGACTAGAAAAGAAACCTAACTTAACTGCTCTAATTTGTATACGAAGCATAGTTTATGAAACAACCGCAAAGCTTTCCATGAGGTTAGAGGTTACTTGAAAGAAAATGTGAAAATCGAGTAAAGGAGCCTCTTTCGAACTAAACAATAACGTTTTACATAGCAAAGAAAAGCAAATTTTAGAGATTACTCATAGATTGATATTAGTATTGTAGATTTAATCTCAGCTTTTTTTCCTTATCCTGCAGAGCCAGTTTGCCTCAATGGTCTACCAATTCAACGTCACCCATTTCAACGCACTCCAACTCCAACCGGTTAAATAATAACTACCATTCCATTTCTTCCCGAACTACCTCCTCCCCGGAAGTGTCACCTACTCCACCAGGTTTAACGGAGTACACAGACTCTTTACGTCGCCGGAAAGTTCACAAATGCGACTTCTCTGGCTGCGAAAAAGTCTACACGAAAAGCTCGCATTTGAAAGCCCATAAGCGAACTCATACAGGTAAAGTTTATCTAAAAATCTTCTTCGCCTAGGTCAGTTATTAACAGAACCAAATTTTAGGAAGCACATAAATAAAATTTCAATTTAAAAAGTATTGCCAATTCAGTCAAAAAGGGAACGTCACGTTGAAGAAAGTGAATTTCCGGATTTTCCAATGTTAATATTAGCTGAAAATAGCATTATTTTTTAACACCCGCTAACGTTAGTCGTAATTTGGCGGGTTCTTTAAATAATTTCGTGAAATACTTGCTGATTGTTCGTTGGTTCTCAAAACTCCGGATGATGAGCGATACATTGTCAATAATTCAAGAAATCTTTAAGTACGATTTAAAAATCTCTAATACGTTTTTATATTACTTTTTTTTCAGGTGAGAAACCTTATCAGTGTACGTGGGATGGCTGCACGTGGAAGTTTGCACGATCCGATGAGCTTACGCGACACTTCCGGAAGCACACTGGCCAGAAACCATTCAGGTGCCACTTGTGCCAACGATCTTTTTCGCGATCAGATCATTTGTCGCTACACATGAAGAGACACTAGCGCTCATGGTGTACATCGATTGTCTTATCCGTCGAGGTTCAGGGCTTTCCTGTGAAAAATAATTAAAGGCTTGCTTAATCGAAACGCGAAAAACAATACCAACAAGTGTGTGGCGATCTCATCCCATCTCACTGGGTGCCAAGAGAAAGAACTGAGCAGGTGCCGTTTCCAGCGAATGTTTGAAGAAAAATTTACTTTTCTCGAGATGTCACCCGTTGGGCGAAATAGAGAGAAAAATTTCGAACACCGTGTTGCCTTTGAACCTATGCCTTGGAAGCTGCCTTTGGATTGAGAAGAATACTTCGCGACCAGCTTTTCTATGGAAACAAAAACCGTCCATTATTGCAACTTTTCATGGAGACTTCTCAGTTTGCTTTATTGTGATTGTAAATCGTGTAAAACGGGACACATTGCCAGACGAAAATGTGAGCAAGTGGAACGGGTGCCATGGTAATTGGAAATATTTCACTGAGCTCGTATTAGGTGTTTCAGTTTTGCCTGTTGTGAAGGGGATGGCGGGGAACCAACTCACCTTTCTTCATTTTCTTCGCTATACATTGTATAAAAAAACATGATTGTAGAATGGTGAGAGAAGCGTTTACCTTGTATATAATGTAATTGTCTTTATCGCAAAGTCTTCAACGGCTCGATAATGGATCCCTGTAATAAAACGGAATATGGAAACTTGAAGAGTGAATACTTTGTACATGCAGTTTGTTTCATATTTAATGCCCAAAGTTTTCGCTACCACTTTACTACCAAAAGATTTTCTATTCTTTACTTAAGTTTCGGCTGTATTTTATGAAGCTTCTATTTCGAGAGCGTAGACGTAGGATAGCGAAGGATTTCAGGTTTTATGGCAGCATGAGTAACTTACTGATACTGGTTACGTAACCCAGCATATTTGACGTCTCATCTTTCAGAAGGGGTTCGCGGGCTATGCTGAACTGGGAGGAAGAAATACACGTCAACATAATATTAAAAACACCGTTGTAAAGGCCTGATAAAATCGTGAAGTCAGCGCTCCTACACCACCACCCCTATAGGGCGTATGCCAATCTTAGTACATAGTTCCCCCCGGTAGGACATTAGGACACAGAGCTGCCATTGTTCGAACCACTGTTTACATTAAGCACTGTCAACAGTATACGACCGTCGTTCTTATTTTCATACTTTTTTAGTAAGCCGTGGCTAACTTACATAGGAAAGATGAAATGTTGTGTAAAATGTTGTCTGTCGAAAACGGAGAGCAAATTCAGCCAATTCAGCCAATTTAACACCACGTGAAACACTGATGTAAACATCAAACAATAACAATGGTTCGAACAATGGCGGCTCTCCCCCTACCGGTGGGAACTATGTACTAAGATTGGCATACGCCCTATTCCAACTCCTTGTTTCTCCTACGTCAGGCCCGTACCCCTCGTACTCGCACCTCTCTTAACGTTTTACCAAGCAGCGCAGCTCGGTTTCGAAAATTCCTGATAGGTCGGGCTGAACAGAACAATTATAGGGGATAAGAACCGAGCTAGGAAGGTTGAGACAAAAGAGACGTGAAAGAATTAGGCCTAGATCCACTTAAAAACTATTATTTTGAGGAATTTCACGATCTCGCTGTTTAAGTACTGTAAAGTAGCTACGTCTCTTTCGATTTCGACCGTTGAACGGGAAAACTGATAGATAAGTTACTTACCAGGTGGCAGCAGTCGCCACGGCGGCCCAAATTCCTAGTTCTAACTCCAAATGTACCCCAACGGCGTTATTGCGCAGGAACCCGTTACATTTCTTCCCATGGCCTCAAGAAGCATTTGGTGCACGAAACGTAACGTCTTCAGGTTTCCGTGATTGACGCTAGCGCAAAATTATGCGAAAAGTCCACTACAAGCTAATGGCACAAATTAAGACGCCAGTTTGCCAACTGCTTGTAAAAGGGTATTAGCTCGGTAACGTCGCTCATACACCTGGGACCACTGTTCTCACCGGCAGTAATGATTTCTATTTTGTTACAGACCTCTACTTTATTATGTATTACACAGCGGCCACCGAGATGCTAGTAGAACAAACATACGCCCCCCAGGTACCGACAAGAAGGGTAGTAACACTGTAGGCCAAGACATTCCAAACCAAGTAGAAGTTTCGATTCGAAATAAACACAACTCATTACGCTCTACAATCCTACCCATCAGATAGCCTAATCTCTGAACTGTTGAGTTGTTAATATAAGTCCACCAAAGTTTTGGAAATTCTGAATTATGCGCAATAGAAAGGAGATTTGTTCAATGCAAATAAACTCAAACTTCGCGACAATGCGCAATGTGTCTGAAAAATAAAATACAACGAGAGCTTCTAGAAAATGTTAAACATTTTGATCTGTGTCTCTCTGAAGGGGAAAACATACTTTGATGTAGAACTGAAACTTGAAAGCTCTCCAAGAGGCGAAAACTTTCAGGCGTTACTAGAAGTCATACGGAAGAAATTATGACCTGTGATCTTTTCTTTAAACAGTGGTAACTATGTGTACATTTCATACATACGCAGTCCTTTTGAATGCTGTGTTCAGTGATCGCTTGATTTTGATCACAATATTTAACTACCACAAAACGATCACAAATTACAATGTAATGCATATGTTTTATTTCATGAGCGATCACGAGTAACTTATTTTCGACCTTCTTTACTCGTATTTTCTGTCGTGAATATTTTCCATAAGAAAGAGACCAATGCAACTTACGTGCCGCGCAACATACCATGGTCTGCATGTGTTATCAGAAACGACTTTAAAGTTGCATGTAAGGAAATACTGCAAGTGCAAGCAGTTAGACTTATGTGACATTTCCCACGATACTCTCGCTTCCTCTCATTAAACTGTCACTTGAGATGAACCTCACCTGCTGATCTAGGCCTCAAAAAGGTGCACGTAACATAAACAGTTACATCTTTTGTACTGAAAGACCCTAACAGACACAAATTAGAAAAATGAAGGAAAAGAATACTAAAGTATGCCAACGGCCTTTTCCCCGTTTTTTTGTGAATAAAAGCTTGTGCACCCAATGGTTGAACGTTCAAACGAGCAACAACAATGGGTGCTTTACCACTGAAGGTATGTATCTTGTTTCTACTTGCCTCCTTTTCTTTAAAAATAAAAAGATTCCAAAGCGGTGGCTGTGTAAATTTTGTTTATCAGAACCTTGAATTTCCATGCTGGGGTAGTAATTTATGGTGACAAAATCGTTAATCTATTTTAACAATCCTTTGATTATGTAGAACTTCATCTAATCAACTTTACACCGAGCCTTCGAATAATCAGACCTATTGACATTTAATTTTATCGTACAAATTTAATATTTTAGGTAACCGTAATGCAATGGCTGCGATCGTTAAGGAAAGTATTGATACTTAGCAGCCTTTTCACTGTACGGCAATGCGTTGCAGATCATAGGAAATAGATTCAAATTACGAACATTTTGTTAATGCAATACCTTCGTAATCCACGATAGACTGGTAGTATAGTTAAAGAAATTGTTGACTGTTACACACCTACACTTGCTACTATACTTGCTATGTCCTGCTTGTTCGTGCAGAATGTTTTACATTTCACTCCACACTAAAACCCGAAAATTGATCTAACTGATAGAAAGAAACAAACATTCGCTCAAAATCAAGAGTTATTTTTTTTATTAGAATGTCCCCACGTTAAACAGCTACAGACCTATTTTTATAGGCAACTTGCTGCTGAAGAAATTATCGGAGGAAACTTTATCGTAATCCTCAGTTCTAAATTGATTATTGGCAACTGAAGTATATTTATGATACAGGCGATTCTCATGTCATTGGAGCTATGATCATTACTTCGTTTCTAACGACCTGTGTTTTCTTTGAAAATTTGAAGAAAATTAAGAGGAACCTACCATTGCTAAGACTCAATTTAACACCTTCTGCAATACGTGAAAGTAAAAACAACAACAACAAGAAACCCCACTATGACTGTTGTCCTTAAAGCTTATCCTATTCCGGTATTAAAAATCTTTTTCGGTACTAACCGACTGTAGTAAATGTTCCCTTCTTTAGCTAAAGAAACGTTTCCATTGCTTGACCAAGGGCGTTCCTAAATGGTTACACTCCATTTTGATGCCATCTGATGTAGTGTTTCGCTATCTTTCTTGTACATTCAAGCTTTGCAATAATAGGTTTGTGAGGTTAAAAGTGTAATACTACTTTTCCATTTTTCTTTTTACTTTCCTCCGGATCTTCCCGTCTTCCCTTGAAGTTTTAGTATGGAACTTAGAATGTTATCCACATGTTTAATCCTTTTCTTTAAATTTGCAGACAACAATGGAAGAATGTGCCGGAACAAGTGGAATAAAACCGTCGTGGGTACTATAACTCATCTCAGTCATGCTAACGATTCCTATGTCAACGAAGCTACCCATGCCTGGGGCACCTTCGGACAAAATGTGAAAACTATGAACTGGAAAAGTAAGGCGGATGACAAGACTTCCTAAAACATACAAAATTTTTCCGTTTTATTGCGTACGGAGGTCTACAGATAGCATAAAGTAAAAACTGATTGAACGAGCTCCACTCTCTCCTACTAGTCGTACTTCCTAAACCTTCTAAGGAAGATAATTAAGAAACACCGACGTTGGCAGAGCCGATGTTGTAGCCGCTGTTGCCATAGCCCTTTCTGTATTGATCGTAGGTTGTGAACGAGTTAATTTTCACCATACGACGCATAAAAGATAAAGCAGCTAACGTCTCCTTAGATGAAATGTAGATTAAACAGAATTTCAACTGTATTACTCCTGTAAAGGTTACAGAAACAAGGCTTCGGAAATTAATCAGCTCCAGACGTAACACCATCAGATATTAATGCCAAGGTGATTGTGTTCATTAGAGTAGATATAAAGTGTTCCACTTGTAACTACTGTCACATTCTCTATTGCATCCTTATCAGTTACCATGCATTTTAGTGTGAGACAATGGATATGTATTTTAGCTAATTTTACGGGAACTTGTGTACCAGCTGTACGCAATAAAGAACAATTAAGCACGAAAATTGAACCAATCAACAGTTATTCCATGTGCTCCCCAAGACAGTCAAATGCGCTCCATCATATCGCGGGACCAACCAAGTACATTCACATGGCGCTAATTAGCAAACTGCAGCTTGAAACCCATTTTGCTTCGGGACCCCCTTCTGAAAGCGACAAACTACCCATTCTGCGAGACCTTTCTCTTCAAAGTAAGTTCTGAGTTGAAAATGATTCTGAAAGAACTAAAATTCCGTTTTTTTTAAAAAATGTTATGATTGACTTAAGTCAATGAAAATAGTCATCACAATTTGAAGAAACGAAAGGCCAAGATGACTTTGTCAAACTTAGCTACTATTCGAATTGGCCTGGCGATGGATGCAAACAACAAAACCCTTTCACAGTATGTTCATAAGGATGTTAGCTGCATCGCTTTTCTAGATCGTACTCCGCCACACACAAGAGCTGCAAAATCGCTTCTCAATAGCAAGCGACAATTATCAGGAAAGCGCTTACGACTGGCTACTTTATCGGTAAGTACTTCGCATAAATATCAACGTAAATTATGGAATAAACTTCGGGGTGCATACCAAAAATTTATTGCCTTTTTCAGCTCCCACCTTTCGTAGTTATTCCACACGATCCTAAAAGGTTTGACGACTATACTGGTTTTGTATTCGAGGTTGTCCGTCTTTTCAGCCAGAACCTCAACTTCACGTAAGTTCTCGGTACAAAACATACCTAGCTAAGTTTACGTATTTAGCTATGAAATTATTCCTCCGCCTGATGGAGCATTCGGGGCGTTTGTAAATGGGACCTGGAACGGAATGGTACGCCTTGCCTTGGAAAACGTAATATTTTCCGCGCAAATTTTCACCTCACTTTTCAACGCCATTACTCGAGATTATTAATCTACGCATTTTTAAATTGTAGAGTATTGATTTAGCTGTAGCGCCTTTTAGTGTATTATACGGCCGAGCACAAGTCATTAATTACGTTTGGCCGTTAGAACAAGAGCTCAGTTCAATCCTTATTCCTGCACCACAGGAAAACGTCAGCCTATGGGCATTCTCTTTCCCATTTCACACCAAGGTATAAAAAGACTCATTCATTATCTAAACAAAAATCTACCGTTGAAAATTGTGTATTCAAAAATTATGTCACTACAAAGGTGTGGCTCTGCATTTTGGCCGCCTTATTATGGATTACAGTGATGTTATGGCTTATGGTTACACTACCCTGGCATTGTCAGGTTGCGTTGAATAGAAGTGGACTAGTCTCGCCCTCACTGGGGCTTTCATTTCTATTCGCTTTTGGGGTTGTTAGTGGACAAGGTTAGTAAAATATAAACAAAAAATGTCGCAATTTAAAGGCAGAATAGTAATTATCCTATGCCTACTGTTTTATATAATACCTATCTTGTTTTCCACATAAAATTCGACGTGGAGATTTTGTAATTATTTTTCTTTTTCGTTGTAGCTGGAGGATGCTCAACTCGAACGCATTCATCTCGTATAGTAGCAGGAGTTTGGTGCTTGGCAGCCGTAATAATTGTGTATTCCTACACGTCTTCCCTTATTTCATACCTATCGGTTCTAAAACTAATCCCCATAATTGAAACTTTGGAGGAATTGGCGTTTAAAGGCGTATTGCTCCCGGTTGTAATTCGGTACTCGTCTTACGAGATATCTTTCATCGTAAGTCACGTTAAAAAATTAACGAAGTCTAAAAGTCTCATAAGTTTTACGTGTTTTTGAAGATTAAAAATTTTCAATTTTTTTTAAAAAATAAGTAACTGGCGTTAGTAAGGTTAGTTCGGCTACGAATCCGGAAAAAACGCTTCGTCTACTTTTAAGTTTTCCCACTTTCGTTTGGTCTGACACTTTAAAGACAACCAGATAAATATTTCTCAAACTGTCAAATCTTATCTCTAATACAACTGGTCTTTAATTACTGCGCAGAGCGCCACCACGAGTCCGTTCAGTGACGTGGGGAACCTTTTGCGAAAATACCCAACAGAAACTCTTGCTGTCAATAATCAAGATGCTGTTCAGAGGGTGCTATCGCGCAAGTTTGGCTACATAATTGTAAGTATGTCATAGGATTCCCTGTTAACTCAATCGCTAGGAAGATAAAATGAGGCAATTTAATCCTAAAGACTATATTTTGAATTACTTGGTACTCTAAAATAGACAAAAACGAAAATCTCAGTGTTTTCTAAAATTTTTGGACCTCAGAATTTTCCTGTATTGCACAACTACATTATGCGAAATAGGAAATTCCCGTAATCGAGGATCTGATCAGCAAAGATTGGCAAACTTCAGGCAAGTGTCGTTTAAGTGAAGCCCACCGAAGTAGGGAAGCGTTTCCCACCGTGTTTATGGGTTTGATTACACCTAAAAATGGGCCCTATAACGATTTACTGCACTACAAGTGAGTTGTTATTGAATCCCTTCGGAATGCCTCTAGCGACGATTTTTTTTTATCTTAGACTACGCCAATTCCACGAGCATGGTTTCATAAGATACACCACCGAACGGACAAAGCCCAAACCTAATCCGTGTATTTCCGATGTTCTTCGAGTGCAGCCCAAGGAGCATAAACTTCAACTCAAGCACGTCGAGAGCCCTTTTTTCTTACTTGGCCTCGGCACCTTGCTTTCGCTGTTCGTATTTGCATTAGAACACGTTCTTGCCTCCTATAGCAAAGTTCAACTGCGAAAGTCAGCTACAATACCGTAAAGAGTTTGTGAGATTAAAGGATTAAATCTTTCTTTATCCTGCACAGCTAGTTTCGTTCACTAACAAGTGAAATCTCACAATAAGTCCCGCAAACATGTTTTAGTACTTAGTCAAGCAGACAATAAGGTCGCGTCAGATTAAAAGCGGCGTACAGGATATCGACATTTGACAAAGCGCACAAAAGAACTTTGTTTCTATCACTAGGCTACGAATTGGCCAAAACGTCAGATACTTTTATAGAAGAGAATCTTATCCACAGGAAATTCCAATTCCTTACTGATCTAAGCCTTTGATGTGCATGGAAAAAAATACATATTTTTGTCTGAAGAAAGTAATGTAAAATTGGAATTTTTGATATCTAGTTTGTTCGCTAGCTATCTTTACGTTGGAAGATTAATTGAAGGCAGAATTTTATACAAAGTTTGCATTGTATACTGATCATTATATGTTTACAGCAGACATCCCTAGTACATCGACTATCATTGTCCTATATTGTCCCATGTCTAATTAGTTACACGTTTCCTCTAATTCACGTGGTGTAAACTCTTGAATAATACACAAGATAGACTGAATTATATTGCGTCCAGGGAGGTCAGGCAGTCCGACGGTCAATGCGGAAATCTTTATTTTCGTAAGGGCAGTGGCGGAGCAAGGTCAGCTAATACCTGGTGCGGTATTTTTTTGTTAAACTTTTCCCAATAAGATTCATTAGGCTTCCTTATGACGCATTTAGTTTATTTCTGGACCTTCTCAATACTTAAAAGTGGATTTTTTATTTACATAAAAGTAAATCAATATAATTATATGAAGGTACAACAAAGAAGACACCTCAGATCTTGTAATTCTTATTGAGCCACACAAGTTCCTAATATGAAGTGTCCAACTTGTCTAAGCCAGGAATTTTAGTTCGCGTAAAAGGATTCGGATCAGCAGAAAATTTCACGAACCCTTGAAGTTCCACACTTCTCAACACATTCCAGTACTCGGCATTGTAATCACGTACAGTCTTATGCGCATTCATATGGATTTCTACGGCTAGTTGTTTGACTTGTTGTAAGGCGCCCTCTTTCACCATTTGCTGTAAAACTGTCCATTCGCTGCCTTCAATGTCCATTTTCAAGACATCGACCACTCGGTTTCCCCGTCCTAACAGGCGTTTTAAGGTGTTGAACGTTCGCATTTTCCACCAGTGTCTATCCTTGTCTTCATTTATAATACCTAACCCAGTTTTCACGAAGGTAATCTTTGCGGATCGTTTATGATCGCTTTGGTCAATGCTAGGATCGAAGGCGAAAACGTCGCAACCGTATGCTGCCATGTCATCGTCAAACGACCAATCCTTGTTGATTCTGTCCATCTTTGCCAGTAAAACCCGGACGCCGTAACATTCCCACCAAACTCGGCAGATATCTCGCACGCTTCACGAACCGTCCAACGAATGTCCCAAATAAGTCAGATATAGATTGCGGCTCAGTAGAAATATTCCAAGTATCCGCTGTCCCATGCAAATCACTTCTTCTAGCTTCGCCCAGGTCATTAATTATCCGCAGTGGCCTCGGCTTAATGTTTAAAAACGACGGAGGAAAATGAAAGTGGAAAGCATGCAGGATAACTATAACCGCACCAGCTAAAAACACAAATGTCAAAATCTTTCCTTTCAGAGTCAAGCTACGCATGATTTCAGACAAGATACCACAGTAACTGAGCAAAATCTAGAAACGCAGCCAAAGTTGGACGAAACCGTGTCTTTATAGAAGGCCCAAACGAGCTCCATAGATAATTGACTGCTTTTGTATCGTTTTCTTTCATTTTCGCAGATAACACAGGTGGTTGAGACAAAGGTGTTCAGCAGAAAGGAACATGTTTATTTTTTTTTGCAACCATTTACTTACTACTTAAGTTACAAAACTCTCTATCTCTCTTTGTGTATGAAAGTCTTTGTATACGCTTGTATCCGAGACCTATATACCGTCATTTGTATACAGCTCATATGATGAAACAATTTTTGTAGCGCACGCACGAGACTAACTGTTCTTCCTAGTATTTGCGGATAATACATTTCTTTCGTTGGATGACAATCTTTCTTTCGTTGGATGACAATTACTTTGTAATTATCTCAGATACCGTAACAAATCTGTACCACATGTACGAGATGAGCGGTCTTTTTCTCTACCATCTCCGGTTAATATTTTTTTGTCCTTGACAACCAGTCTTATATTGCAGAAATTTCTATGTTGGCTATGATACGACTATTGACATGGAATATTATTTGCTCCTTTTCACTTGAACCGTCTTTCATGAAAATAATTGAAGACTGTTTCCTTGGAATACTGTATTGATGTTAATTAATACACACACAAATACTGTTTTGTTAACTTGTTTACTATATAAAGCAAAATGTCACAATGTTTGTCATACGAGCAACAAGAAAGTTGTTGTCTATCAGACACACTTGCGCTTGCTCAGGCAAATGAATATATACTACTAATAGTGGAAGAGATGCATTAATCATCTAGAAGCTGGCTGCCCTAACACGCGCTCAAGTTTATCCCAGGGTAGTTAAAAGACTACTCACGCATTTTTCCGACAATTGTTGGTCCCGAAGTTCTCATTTCGCATAAAGCAATCATCTTGAGATGGTTCGCACATGTTTGCGGGCTTAAATACTACATGTGATGAAGGAAGCTTCTCTGGGACTTATTTGAATATGCAGGCACCCAATGTACAATAATATAAAAAGTAGGCGGATTCGCAATGTCATTCTACTTTTATGGGGTATAAGGGACGCTTCTACTTTGGGAAAAATATCTATGTGAATGCCATTTATCAGCCGACATTTAATTAAGACACATTTAATGGATTTGTTCCGTTTTTTATGTTTTTTTTATTCAAGTTACATTAAAGGTAACCGTAATTCGGGTATTCATAAAAACTAAGTAAAATACAAAAAACTTTCTAGAGCGAAAAATGTAGAAAGTACCTTTGCCTTCAATGAGAAATTTTGGAAACACCGGCATGGAGATCCACACAGCTGAAACTAAGCGGATTTAATTGACGAGAGTGCTGGTAACCATACTCTCGCGATACTTTTTCTTAAACGCTTGCGAAAATTGCCGCCATTTTTCAATTAAATAACAATGTTAATGGGTCAGCATGTATATCTTTGATGTCACATTGTGACACCAACGATCTGGCCTTTCTTCTCACAATTAATAATTAATAATTGTTTTTGAAATAGAACCTGAATAGCATCCTGATTAAGGCATGCTAACCTTGATCCAATGCCTAATCAAGAACGGGTGAATGCATTTGATATATAGTGATTTCATCTGCGAACTGTTCATCATTTCAGTTGTGCGTTCTAAGCAACAGGCCATGCGTTTCTACTGGAGACTCACAGTACTCGTTCTAAGCTGCTTAGCTGGAAACTTTGCCCAGAAAGACGTGACTAAGCTTTGCTGTCTAAATGAGAACACCGTTGTTCTATTTTCAAATAAATTTGTACTGTGCTCGACAAGCAACTCTGGCATCCTTTCCATACCATCCGAAACCATTAGAAAATTAGGGAAGTGTGTAAAAAAGATTGAAACGCGTGTAGTTTCTTCGCTGAACATTCGATGCTGCCGACTTAAACTACAGCGGATTTTGACTCATCTAAGTAAGACACGAACATGTTTACTAATAATATTCAAGCTGTCAAATATATTACAGATTTTAATGAAATACTTGTGACTTGGGTACGTAGGCCATAACTATTTCTTGACACATTAATATAGGTTTTGGACATCCCCCAAATTTAGTTATTAAACTACAGGAACCAGTAGTTTGTACACTAAGTGATATTTTGATCGAAGTCAAGGGACAAGAGTTATGCCATCGACTTGATTCAATGCACTGCATCATAATTCCCAAACAAAGCTCACCCAGTGCACAAAAGAAAGAGCTACGTGAAGACAGCAAACGACTTTTATCGGGAAAACGGCTAAAACTAGCCACGATACCGGTAATTGGTCAAATGTCGGATTCCCGACTCGGCAAATTTTTACCGGGTAAGTTCTAATTAATGTCTTACTAGTTCGCACCATTTGTCGTAATTCCCAAAGATACCAGGAAATTTGACGACTACACTGGTTTTGTGTTTGAAGTATTTCGGCTTTTCAGTCAGCAGTTTAACTTCACGTAAGTCTCATTTGCGCTAAAAAGCGTCGATTTTAAAGGAAAATTCCAGATATCAAATAGTTTTCCCATATGACGGAGCATTTGGCACTTACGTTAATGGGACCTGGAATGGGATGATTGGCTTAGCATTGCGCAATGTAATATTAAAAACTAAAAAATTCCTTTATTCGAATCCTTACACGTTTGTCTCAAGGAAATTGATTTGGCTCTTGCCCCCTTCTCTGTAATTTATAAGCGAGCACAAGTCATAAACTACATTTGGCCCCTAGAACAAGAACTTAGTTCGGTTTTAATTACTGCTCCTCAAGCATACGTCAGCCTATGGGCCTTTTTTTCTCCTTTTCAACCCCAAGTAAGAAAACACTCCCTTCACACATGATTTAAAGCGGTGCATAATTTCTTACACGTAATATGCCTAAGGTGTGGATCTACCTAATCACTTCTCAACTCATCGTTGCCATATTTCTGTGGCTAATCTTCACGCTTACTCGGCAATGTAATATTTCGTCAAATGAACACGAGCTGGTAAAACCTTCCATGGGGCTTGCTTTTATTTTCACGTTTGGGGTAATTAGCGGTCAAGGTCAGTTTTTTTAAAAAATTTCCTACCGCTAAGCATGCTTTTGATTAGAAAAAGGAAGGTAAATGCCTTTTCGTAACTCACTCATGACTTTTCTTTTCAGCGTCACTATTAGTGACGATTTCATGAGTAATCCACAAATAAAATTTCAATTCATAACGAAGAATTGTAAGCATTTTCATCGTTCTTTTATTTTAATTCAATACCATAATATGAACATTGTAACATTGGCCTAATTCAGTGCTTCTAACCTTTTAATTTCTCTTTGTCAACCGACCTGCCGTGAAACTTTCCCATGTTTAGCGGGCTGCTGTCCAGCTCGCACGAATTCTTCGCGTATTCTGGCGGGTGTTTGGTGTCTGACAGCTGTTATAACTGTGTTCTCCTACACTTCGTCTTTGATTTCGTATTTATCGGTACCGAAACTGAACACCGCCATTGATACGCTAGAAGATTTAGCATACAAAGGTACTCTGTTGCCTGCCGTTCTTCGGTATTCGTCATACGAAATGGCTGCGTTGGTAAGTAAGAAAACCAAATAAAGAAATGGTGGACCCGAAATAGCTTTCTAGAGAAATCCACATTTGGCATGTCAAATATTGATATAATAGTCACTTAAAGACGAATTTGTGCGCGTAAGTTTTTGCAAATAAGGTTTTGTTTCTTGAAGCGAACTTTGTCTTTACTCTTAGTACGACTGTGATTACTTAGTATGGATGCTTAGATAAGATTACTTTTTTTAATTATTGTAATTTTTTAAACATCAGTTTTGCTTATTGGCTGCCTTTGGTTTCATCATTCAAGTAGAAGTATCTAACTTATAAATTGATTTACCTCAAATTCCAGTTGAGCTTCAGCAGACACACTTGTAAAAAAATCGCTTTTGGGAAATAAGTGCACAAATTTGGGTCTGGTTTCGAAAATCTTTCAGCAAATTTGTCCATAAGAACCTCTGTTTTCAGACAAGCCATCTGTGAGATCTAGCCTCCAATGTGACCTTATTTATTAGCGGGTATACTAATATTTTTTATTATTATTTTGCTAAATCCATATCATTACGACTAAATTGCCGTGTACATTTCTGACGAAATCTATTTACAGGGTGCCACAACACGTCCGTTCAGTGGTATTGGCGACCTGCTGAGGAAATATCCCAGTGAAACCTTAGTTGCCAGAAATGAGGAAGCTCTTGCGCGAGTTTTAGCAGGCAGATCTGGGTACATTATCGTAAGCTTACTTTTCATTGCACAGTTGCAAATAACTGTAAGCAAGCTGGGATTATATTGCAGAAAAAAATGTATTTTTTATTATAAACGTTGCCACGATTGGCAATAATAGAAATACTTAAATAATATATCATCCGCCTGTCAGTAATTAGGATATTTTTTTCTTTCTTATGTAAGGAAATTCCCGTAATCGAGGATCTGATAAGCAAAGACTGGCAGTCTTCAGCCAAATGTCGCCTAAGCGAAGCCTACCGCAGCAGGGGATCATTTCCAACCGTTTTTATGGGTTTGGTCTCCCCCAAGAAATGGCCTCACAATGAGCTTCTACAACACAAGTGGGCTCATTAGCTACACATATGACTTCGAATGTTCACAAAGGTAATTTTCTGTCCTAGGTTACGTCAGTTTCACGAACACGGATTCATAAAGTATTCGATCGAAAGGACGAAGCCTAAGCCTAACCCGTGCACATCGAAAGTTCATCCAGTACAGGCCAAAGAGCAAAGTCTGGAATTCGAACATGTCGAAAGTGCTTTCTTCCTGCTGGCTGTAGGCTGGGCACTTTCACTTTGTTTGTTTGTATGTGAATGTGTAGTTGCTTCATCAAAGAAATTGCGACAGTCAGCTTTCGGATAAATTGTTTATACAAAAAGTAGTTGGACGAATACGATGTCTCACGTGCTAGCTGTACTAAAAAAAAGTTTACATATTCTAATGTCTTATGAATGTAAGCGTGACAGACACAATAATACGCGCAGCATAATGCTTCACCTAATACACATATAAAATTAGTTTTAAAATTCTTTGAAGTGTAATGCAGAAACAGAAAAGACTGCATACTGATGAAAAGAAGATTTCAATGAACTTGCAATATTTAATAACTTGAACTTCAATTTCAATGAAGACACCTAAAAATTGTAGTTCACCTAAAAATTGTAGTTCCCTGAAATTTCCTAGGTGACAACTCCAAAACTGAATGTCGGATTTGAATTCCGTTTTCGGTAAATTCTTACTTTCAAAGGCTCCAGTGAACTTCGCGATCGAATGTTAGGAATTGCTTTCCTGCAACAAAAAAAAAGGAATTTGACTCGCTTTTTACGAATTGACTTAATTTTTTTTAAGTACAGTCTCGACCAAGTGCACTAAGTATTATGACCCAAAACATTACTGTCGAGATCGTTTAAGGAAATACTGAGTAGATTTGGCAAAATAGCTGACGCTGTTTAGCATGCGATTCCCCTACACCACGCTTAGGTGCACCATAGTCTTAACATGCACCAATTCAAAAATAATATAACATATCTAGGAACTTCCTGTGTTGTTTTGCGCCTGTTTTTAATTGTCACTTTGAATTTGTAACGGGAATGACTTTCAAGATGTTTGCAAATTATAGCAAATAACGATGCTCATTTTACGGAGACAGTTATGTTTTTCGACGTTGAAACGAACTAGGACTTCACTATATTCCGATTCTTAGATGTATTGTATTGCATATGTTCCTCCACTTTACAAGTTTTATACGAGTCGTCAAAGATTCGTGATTTCCACGGCTTCCATGAATAGCTCAATCCTGGCTCCCTCAGCTGACATTTTCTACTTGAATTGCAAAATCCGAAAGGGAAAAGCGCAAATGAACCAGCGATTTCCAAGGCAGATATATAACATTATCTCTCGATATACATCATAACAATTTAACTCAAGACAAGAATGGCTCTTTATAGAGGGAGTACTTGCGCCGCAGTCTCAGTTTGGTCACTTGCCAACGATAACTCAACCATGTCTTGGAACTTGTGGTTCATGTTATTTTGCATGGGACTTTTCACTTCTCATGGAAGTCGCTCACCGCGCCTTACAAAAGATAAGAAATCTCTTGGTAACTAAAAAAAATCCCTCACTTATTTTTATACAAGCTTGAACCTTCTTAGCGTTCGTTCTTGAAAATTCCAAAGTTTTCTGGAGGCTTAGTGAATCTGTCCAACTCGAGAGATATATTTCTAGCCTTCGAAAGCACGTCTACGATATTGACATCATACTGCTAAGACTCTCGCCGAAAAACTTCACCATTAAGCGCGCTTTAAAACAGTGTACGTAATTGAACCCAGATCAGTTCCAAATACAATGCAATATTTTGCAGATGACGGCTTGATTTTCGTAAATACTGGACAGGACCAAGTTGCATTTGATAAACAGGGCTTCTATAGCAGTGTACTTTTCATCAGTCTAATTAAAGACGGAGCAGAATTTCAATGCCTTGAACAGTACAAGCGACTCCAGGTAATATCCTGACGTTATATAAAATCGAGTTCTCCATGTTCTTTTTCGGTTTTACTATAAGGTCTCTTTGATACAATTTGGACGTTATATACAATCCTGGCTTCATCAAAGTCAAAATGGAAGCACATTAATTTGGGAAAACTGTCTGTCTCCAAGAGAAATTTCGAAACAGATACAAGTCGAGCTTGGAAAGAAATTCCTTTCCGGCCATAAGTTGAAAGTGTCGTCTTTGCCAGTAATAATTTTTGGTCTTTTTTATCTATCATCACTTACGAGCAATTTTATTATTTGTGTTCTTTTTACAAGATATCGCCTTACGTGATTTTCCCCTCACATCCTTCAGCTTATGATGAATACACAGGCTTGGTATTCGACGTCCTCAAACTATTCAGCGAACACTTCAACTTCACGTAACTTTTATCCTACGCTTGCTATTCATAAGGTTGCATTTTAAAACTTGTAGATACACAGTTCAAAGCCCACCTGATGGTAACTATGGAGCAATTTCAAATGGGACATGGAATGGCATAATTGGTCAAGCTATGCGAAAAGTAAACTTCTTTTCATGACCTCTTGTGTCCTTAGTATAACAAAAATAAAAATGCAGGAAACTGACTTGGGCGTTGCTGCGTTAACGGTGATGTATGAACGAGCCCAAGTAATCAACTACATTTGGCCTCTGTATGAGGAGAAAAGTTCTGTTCTTATTCCCGCTGATGAAGAACTAAGAAGTTTGTGGGCATTCATGTTGCCATATCAGAACAAAATTTTGCTTTCAGTAATATGGAACTTCTCCAAGGTTTGGCTGTGCCTTGTACTTGCTCTCTTGATGGTCGCGTTTATTCTCTGGTTCCTGTCCAATATCGCTTGGATTTCTAATTTATCAGAAGATCAATTGAAAGAAAAATTATTTGGCATGCATTTCTTATTCGCCTTGGGAGTGGTGACCAATCAAGGTAAAGTATGGGAAACCGGGGCACGTCCGACAGATTTTCGTTCTTGAGAGCCGAGAAGACGCTATATTAACGATGTGAAAGTAAATTGGCCTTTTAAAGTAGCATTGCCATACTAGTATCGCATGATATTTTTAGCAAGTTAGCACAAACCATTATTGTTAATATTTAATTTTTACCAGAACCTACTTCGGGGTAAGTTGGGCAGGACTGCAGGATAACTTGGGCAGTTATGGTTTGCAAACATTTTATGTATTGATAACAACCCAAATCACACAGACTGAAAACAATAAAATGTAAAAAAAGAAATTTAAAACGAAGCACTGGCTTATATGATATACAATCGCAAGAGGTTTACAGGGAATGAAAATGTATTGCAAGCAACCGGTGGATGGCGCATCTTATTTCTCGTCCCTTGAAAGATTGTAAGAATCACGCTAATAATTTTTTTTCGACCCGACATTGAAACAATACCAGCCATGCATGACCGCATGCTTCGACATGTCTCCACGACAGTCACTGAACGAGAATGGCGACATGTAAGTAACCAGGTACTAAAATGTACCAAAACTCGGTTTATTTTGAAGAAAAAATTATGATCAGTCCCCATAAAAAGTTCTACATACAAAACTTGCCAAACACCACTCTTAGAAGACGAATTCTGCGTTTCCAAAAGTGTGGAAAACCCACCGGCAAAACACAAAGAACGATAACTTTTAATAGAAGTTGACGAGCACACTCTTGCCTGCTTAGTTGCTGAGTTTCTGTAAAACGAAAGTTACGTGATTTTTTTATTTTTTTGTCGAAAGATGGCTAAGATATCTAAAATTGTTCATTCGACCCCTATCCAAGGTGCCCTGGTCTCCCCTGTAGTCTTAAAGTTGCAAAATAAATATTAATGTATGCGTAACGCCTCAGCCGGTGTTTGTACGGCGGTCACGCATTCCTCTCGTGTTTTAGCTTCCGTGTGGTGTTTAGCTGCGATAATATTCGTCTATACTTACACTTCTACTCTGACCTCAAACTTGACTCTGCCGATATCGAAACCTGTAATCGAAACGTTGGAAGAACTGGCTACTGGCAGAATCTTACTTCCCATGGTGCTACGGGATTCGTCATACGACTTATCTATGCTCGTAAGCTCTTGGATTCAGTAATGCTAAGTTCGACAGCATTGTAAAGAAAAAACTTACTATTAGGCGGCAAAAACAGGAACTTTTAAGGACATAGGTGATTTGTTACGAAATTTTCCTCACGAAACGCGGGTAACATCCGACGAAGAAGCTATAAAACGAGTACTGGCGAGAAAGCATGCTTACATCACTGTAAGTTTTATCTATAGTATTTTATAAACATAAACGGTCTTAAAGGGCATAAATATGATCCACAACACTTTGCTCTTGGAACCTCATGGCAAATTAAATAATATATTATACCTACGGTGGATGGAGTTTTCGGACCTGAGCATGTTATGTAATTGTTAGTGCAACTTACTACAACAGCGTTACGAACCAAATAGCGCAACACTGCAAACGATCGATATTTCCTGTGTTGCTTTTGATCTCGCTTAACACGATTTTGATTACTTTGGCCAACGTTTAGGAAACTGCTGTTATCAAAGATATAATTACACAAGATTGGAAAAACTCTGGTCACTGTCGGTTAGCGGAAGCTCGGAAAAGCAGAGATTCATTATTTGCCAACTACCTCGGTCTTGTTAGCCCTAAGGGGGCTATTTACAACACTGCTTTGCAAATGGCGTAATTTTTATCCAAAGTAACAATTAACACTTTAAGCCGTCTTACTAACCTATCTTAGTCTGCGGCAGCTTCACGAGCACGGATTTATGGTATACTTTGAACGACGAGCTCATCCGATGGCTAATCCGTGTCTGTTCAAAGGCAACGAACACCACACAAGAAGCTTGCAATTACCACACGTTGCAAGCGCATTCCTCCTGTTGAGTATTGGAATGCTTATGGCTATTGTTGCCCTCCTGCTGGAAATTTCTTACAGACACAGTACAGTGGAGTTATGGAAAGTTAAGAGCAAGATACTAACTAACAATTTTGAATTTAGCATCACTTTTTGATCCGGACAGAAGGTCCGAAGTGGCCTTCATTTAACGTGAATGCTGCGAAAGGGACATCTTTTATCACTAATAACACATAAGAGAAGACCCAGGTCGACCTTTTACGTGGAGTGACGTATGTTTTTAGATTTTTCTCTTTTTTGTAGCCTGCTTGGGCGGCAAGCGCAAGCTGTTAGTTGGTTGCGAGGATGCCGTTAACTAATAGTTTCGTTTCTATTGTCTTATACTCCGTGACGCTCTCATTTCTTTGCTGTCATTTTTATTATTTATAAGTGTTGGGTGAACAATATTGTAATCCGATTAAGTGGAAGTAGAATGAAATCTTTCGCTGAATAATTAAAGCGTAGTGAATTGTGCTACTTTCCTTTTGTAAGGTTGTGTATATTGGTATTATTACTTAACTTGGTGGTGGAATGTACCCTTGGTTGTGGAATGCACGCTGTGGGCTTGACACTTACTTTGTGGCCTGACCTGACTTCTCTGGACTGACCCTGAAAAAGAACGACTTCATATTTTTAAGGGTTCGAAGGAATTCCGTAATAACACGAGATAACATTTTTGACGTACATTTAACGTAATTTTAACGAAGTTTTAGCTTAAAACGATGACGATTCGGTGTACACATAAACGAGAAATGCGCCTTCATATTAATATTAATATATTGTGATTATTATAATAAACATTATTCTAAAAATAAAGGAGTTTGGTTCGATTTTTTCTGACCAGCTGTTCTGGAGAAATTTATTTCCAAAGTTTTGCCTTCTTTCCCGCGTGCGTGAAAATTTGAATTTCAGATTTCTTACTTTCTAAATATCTTCATTATTATTTCGCACCTGGGAAAAAGAAACATATCCGGAAACTAGATTTTGTTTCTCTTTTTTATAAGAGAAAGCTGTCTTTTGGAGTCTATTGCTCTTTAAACGTTATAAAAGTAATTCAGTAAATACGGATGGCTTTTAAAAGCTTTATTTATTATTTTCCTTCTCAAATTTCCGATTTGAAACTGTGATGGAATATGACTTCTAAAAAGTTGACAAGTTATGGCAAATAAATTATTCTCATTTTACAGACACAATTATATTTTCTACGTTGAAATGAACTACTAGCCTACTTCATTGTATTCCGATTCTTCGATATATTGTATATGCTTTTCCTCTTTACAAGTTTTATAAGAGTCGTCAAATATTCGTGATTTCCACGGCCTCCATGAATAGCTCAATCCTGGCTCCCTCAGGTCTGACATTTTCTACTTGATTTTAAAAATCACGGGAAACGCGCAAATGAACCAACCATTTCTACGGCAGATATATAACATTATCTCTTCATATACATCATATTTAACTCACGAGAAAGAATCGCTCTTTATATAGGGAAAACTTGCACTGCAGTCTCAGTTTAGTCAGTTACCCACGATAGCTCGAACATGGCCTGGAAATTGTGGTTCCTGTTACTTTACATTGGAGTTTCCGCTTCCCGTCTAATTCGCTCGCCGCATTTTATTAAGGATAGGAAATCTATTGGTAACCTCAAAAAAGAAGATCCGTAATATTTTCATACAAGCTGTCTTAGCTTTCATTCTGGAAAGTTCCGAAGTTTTCTGGAGGCTTAGTGAATCTGTCCAACTCGGGAAATACATTTTCAGCCTTCAAAACCAATTCTACGAAATTGACATAATATTTCTAAGAATCTCGCGGACAAACTTCACCATGAAACGCGCTTTAAAACAGTGTACGTTCCAGAACTTAGATCAGTTTTGAATACAACACAATATTTTACAGATCACAGCTTGATTTTCGTAAGTACTGGACAGGAACAAGTTGCGTTTGATAAACAGGACTTCCATACTAATGTACTTTTCATCAGTCTAACTAAAGACGGAGCAGAATTTCACTGCCTTGAAAAGTACAAGCGACTCCAGGTAATATCCTGATGCTATATGATATTGTGTTTTTCATTTTCGGTTTCGCGATAAGGTCTCGCTGATTCACTTTGAACACTACATACAATCCTGGCTTTATCTAAGTCAAAATACACGCTCATTGCTTTGGGAAAATTGCCACTTTACAAGCGCAATTTCTAAAAAGACACAAGTTCAGCTTGGAAAGAAGTTCCTTTCCGGTCACCAGTTAAAAGTGTCATCTTTGCCGGTATTTATTTCTATTCCTACTTATCTATAATCATTTACGCGCAATTTACTTATTTGTATTTTTTTTCGAGATATCACCTTACGTGATTTTTCCGCCACATCCTTCAGCTTATGATGAATACACAGGCTTAGTATTCGACGTCCTCAAAATGTTCAGCGAACATTTCAACTTTACGTAATTTTTGTGCCACGTTTGCTATTGATAACGAACACTTTTAACATTTGCAGATACACAGTTCAAAGCCCGCCTGACGGTAACTATGGAGGAATTTCAAATGGGACATGGAACGGTATAATTGGTCAAGCTATGCGAAACGTAACTTCTTTTTGCGACATATGTTATGTCTTTAGTATAACAAAAATAAAATGCAGGAGACTGAATTGGGAGTTGCTGCATTAACGGTGATGTACGAACGAGCCCAAGTGATCAACTACATTTGGCCTATGTACGAGGAAAAAAGTTCTGTTCTTATTCCCGCCAATGAAGAACTAAGAAGTTTATGGGCTTTCATGCTGCCATACCAGAACACTGTAATTGTTCCTTTCACAAAATTTCGCTTTCAATATTAAGAAACTTATCCAAAGGTTTGGCTTTGCCTCGTACTCGCCCTCGTGCTGATGGCGCTTATTCTTTGGTTCCTATCCAATATCGTTTGGGTTTATCATTTATCACAAGGTGAATTGAAAGAAACATTATTTGGCATGCACTTTCTATTCACCTTGGGAGTGGTGACCAATCAAGGTAAAGTTACTCTTAAAGTTAGAAAAGAAATGTTATTGAATGCGAACGTCTCAGCCGGTGTTTGTACAGCGGCCACGCATTCCTCTCGTGTATTAGCTTCCGCGTGGTGTTTAGCTGCGGTAATATTCGTCTATACTTACACTTCTACGCTGACCTCAAACTTGACTGTGCCGATATCGAAACCTATAATCGAAACGTTAGAAGAACTAGCTACTGGCAGAATCTTACTTCCCATTGTGATACGGTATTCATCATACGACTTATCAATGCTCGTAAGCTCTTGGATTCCGTAATTTTTTGCTGGACAGCATTGTAAAGAAACTGTACCATTAGGCGGCAAAAACGGGAACTTTCAAAGACATAGGTGATTTGTTACGAAAGTATCCTCAAGAAACGCGAGTCACTTCTAACGAAGAAGCTATCAAACGAGTACTGGCGGGAAAGCAGGCTTACATCATTGTAAGTTTTATCTCTTTCATAAATGTACAGGTGTCCCAAAAAGGCGATAAATGCCAAAAAAATTCTCCTCAACACGTCTTGCTCCTGGAACCTCACGGCGAGTTAAATTATATTATATCTACGTGGATGAAATGTTAGGACCTGAGCACGCTACGTAATTGTTAGTGGAACTTGCTAATGGAACTCGTTACGAACAAAATTGCGCAACTCTGAGAAACGGCCGATATTTCTCATGTTGCTCTCGATCTCCTTTAACACGATTTTAATTACCTTGGCATACCTTTAGGAAACTGCTATTATCGAAGATATTATTACACAAGACTGGAAAAACTCTGGTCACTGTCGGTTAGCGGAAGCTCGGAAAAGCAGAGATTCGTTATTTGTCAGCTACCTCGGTCTCGTTAGCCCCAAGGGGGCGATTTACAACACTGCTTTGCAAACTTCGTAATTATTATTAAAACTAACAACACACTTTACAGCAATCATATGAATATATATTAGTATGCGACAGCTTCACGAGCACGGATTTGTGGTATACTTTGAACGACGATCTCATCCAATGGCTAATCCGTGTCTGCACAAAGGCAACGAACACCACGCAAGAAGCTTGCAATTACAACACGTTGAAAGCGCATTCTTCCTCTTGGGTATTGGAATGCTTGCGGCTACTGTAGCTGTCTTGCTGGAGTTTGCTAACAAACATAGTACAGTGGATTTATGGAAAGCTAAGAGCAAGGCCTCAATCTAACGTAATGAATTTAACATTAGTCTTTCTTAGACATCCAGAACTTACTTTATGAATATCGTGTATCGTTTTTGGTCGGGGATTTAAAACCAGTAGTGACAACCGTAATTATACTACGTTTCAACAAGTTAATGCATAGCATTCATTGCTTTGGTTAATTAGTTAGTTATGGTTTTAGAGACGAACTACGTTGCGGTAGCGACACTTGCTCGTCTTCATTTTTTCTCATGTTTCTTCATTGCTTTGGTATTTATATTCAAATAGATAGCAAAACATGTGCGTATGGATAAAAAACTATCAATGCACAATTAATTGAAAGTGCTTTTTCGCTTCTAACAAAAATTTTGGTGTAAAATTACTGGCCCAGGAATAGCAAATTTGTGAAGAATATGTATTACGCGTTTCCTAAAAGAAGTAGTATTTTAAGCACAAAACTGGTGGTTAAAAATTGCTGCGTAATTAATTCATTTTATAATATATTTTACAGCATAACTAGCTAGGTAATTTAAGATAGTTCTTTATCGAATCAACGATATTTCCTAGAACGCCAAACGTGCCCAATTAAATATTCCATGCCATTTCTCGATTCACCTTGCTTACTAGGATGTGCCCATAACAGACTACGTCTGAAAGTGCTTCACAATGTTCTATTTAGCATTTTAAAAAAATTATGATGAATTGTAATGGTCATTTGTAAACATGTACAGTTATTTCCATTTGCACTATTAGCCAACAATGTGCAATAACAGTATTGTGGGATAAAACTGGAGCGAGCCTTTCCGTACACGGGAAAGAACGCTTGAACAATCAGCGCCTTTAATTTACTTATTCATCCGTCGCCTGTAATGAGGCCTCGTCATGTTAAAGTGGTATTTGCCTGCAAACACAACAATTGAAAGTATGACACAAAGGATGTGTGAAGATACATACAACAATAGTTACCCAAAAAACGAAAGCTTTAGTATTGAGAGCATTGCTTTTGTCATCTGGATTTGAAGTTGTGGCATGTGCGTTCGGTACTAACCGACGATTACAGATCCAAAAGGGATGATCTGAATGCTGACTGATATTACTCATTTGTATTTGCTCCTTTTAATTTATTTTGACGGATTTGTAACCTTAAATTTAAAAGTTATCCTAAAAAGTACTCCCAATGCGAAATGATCTGCCTTCTGGAGTTAACGGAGGCGTTGAAGCCAAGATATTCTCTGTTCTTGAGAATCGAACGTGCTCTGATATTCTTTTAACTCTTTAGGAACTCTTGTACTCTTGCTATGTCTCCCATATGTAATCAAATTTTCAACACACGGACATCTCTTTTTCCCCCCTTTTAAACATAGCTTGTACGGCGAATCGACGAAGAAAAAACAATTAATTCACGAACATATGCGGGTTGACAGGGGACTGTGAACTGAAAAGGTTGGATGAGCTTTTAGGTTTCCCACGTTCATATTTTGTTCCCTATGCTAAAGAATACAAAGAGCCAGGAGAGACATGTTCTTCCGCTCAAATGAAAAGGTCCGGTCCACTGCTATAAAAGCACGTGAATTATACTTCTAGCGTTCTAGTCAAAATCGCAGTTGACCTACCGTACAGCAGCACTTAAAGCTAAGCTCATCTTGATTGATTTCTTCGCACAAGATGCGACTGCTGGTTGCTCTAATCAAGTGCGTATTCGTCGTGTCCTTGCAGGCATCAAGTAATATTTCTATTCTTATTTTTTATTTATAATTTCATAAATTTAAACAAAAAAATTCTCCTACAGATAAATTTCCAGCTAATTCCCCTTGGCCAAAGCTCGAACGACGAAACTTGCAGCTTCGAATACCTATCTTCATGTCAGAAATAATAAGGCCCGAAATTCCGAAACCCACGTCACTCCGAATTAGTGAGAAACCCAATTTTTTACACATTAACTCACTGACTACAGCCGATTTTAGGAAATAAAATTCGCATTGACTGCGAATTAGCTAAGACACTTGAAAGGCATTACACAGCAGTAAGTTACAAAACTCGGATTACTTCGTACTGGGAAAATTACTGTATTTTCACAGCGTATAAATTCGGTAGTTACTCTACTAAAGGGAAGTTTCTGGCACCTCAAACAAGACAATCGAACAACCATATCTTCAAAGCATCGGTAGTAGAGGTATTTTAATGTAGAAAAGGAAAAGGCGCCATATTTGCGACCATGCTTTCTCCGGTCCTTATAATATAATAAGCAGTTAAGCAAGATGCTGTTGAATTGTTGAGCTTTCTTATAAATATAACATTTAAGATGATTTCTTATGTTTCACTCACAAGGAAACTTCAAAGTAATAAATGATGACTTTAGCCAAAGACTGACGTACGCACAGTTACAGACCCTTATGCTGATAAGTGTTTCGGTTTCAGTCTTAAATACTTTCGTCAGATCCAGACCCTGGCAAATTCAAGGAAAGTGAACGCCAATTCAAATTAAATTCAAAATGATTTTCTGAAGTTCAATTCAAGTATTTTTTTAATTACAAAATTTAAATGAATTTAAGTGAACCTTAGCGTAAGTCGCCCCCAAAATAGCCTATAAACCACTTTATGGGAACTATGCCGTGCCAAAACCACCCAGTGGGTGGCGGCACGCTTCTGGCCCACCAAACGGTAGCATGGACTATGCTTGTTTACGTACAAATAGTAGTGGTAGGGGTTTTCGAGGCGCGCGGCAAGCTATTTAAGTTCACGCCAAAACGGCCGTCCAGCTTAGCGTCGTACCGAGAGTACTCTGTGGTGTCGTACACCGCAAACTGCAAGTACAGATCAGGGCCGTAGCCAAGATACCATTTCCGGGGCTTTTAAACTTCGTATTTTTTACATATTGCTGTTTTCCAATGTTCATAATCATATATAAATAAAATTCGGGTGTTTAACTCTGTTTAACATTTTAGTTCATCTCTGTACATGATACTTCGAAGTTACTTAAGTGTCAAACTCCAAATTTGTATAATAAGAGATAGAACTCTATGCAATATTTGTACGCAATTAATCAAAAGATGTGTGTAAAATTAATTAATTAAGAATGACAGTAACGTTTGGTGTCCAGATGATTAATTTCCATTTCTCAACGGCGTATAACTAGATTAGTCTACATGGAAGGATTATTGTATAAGACATAAACGTGCTGTGAAGGGGTTGTTGTTTTTTTGCCTTTCTTTTATTTAAAAAAAATTGAGCTGCCACATAAATTCACCACGAAAGTCACGAAGTTCCACGCGGTGCAACTCGTTGTGAAGTGTTGCATCAACTGTTCATTGTATTTATTTAACAATATAGTTTTCGGGAACGGGTTGAAAGTAGCACGCGCTAGCCCCAAATGTGCGACTGTTCTGAGTATGGCGCCTTTTATAGTAAAAAATAATGACTAATGGCATCATCTTATTTTCCGTACATGATTTCTCACTTTTAGTTTCCACCTTATGTTACAAGATCCTCTACAGAAGAGTTCGGTGGTTATTGCTTAAGTATAATGGACGCTTTAGCAGATACTCTACGTATCAAGTAAGCTTTTGGAAAAATAAAATTATTTTTTATTCTACAAGCATATTATACAATTTGTAAAGTTACACAATCGTGGAACCCGTCGAAAAAGCACCTGGAGGGCCTGTTAATGGCACGTGGGACGGTATTGTCGGCATGTTAATGAACGGGGTAATGAAAAAGAAAAACATGTATAGAGAATGCATCTAAGAATAAATGCAAATTTAGGAGGCAGATATTGGTCTAGGAGCTTTCACCATCACGTACGCAAGGGCTCAAGTTATTGATTTCACTTATCCGATCTTCGAGGAATCAACTGCCATTCTCATTCCACCTGCCCAAGAAGAATCCAATTTGCTAGCTTGCTTTCGTCCTTTCCAGGCCAGCGTAATCCGTTTCTTTTTTATTCCTCGAATAGAACTATTGACACCTCACTGTCCACATTTTCGCTGTAATTTCGTAAACAGTCACGAAGTTTGTAGTTCTGCAAACTTATATTATTGTCTCGCTGTACTGTATTTTCCACTTGGAACTTCAAAGTCGCTGCATGAGGGCTACTGTTAGCACGGAAAAGGAGGGTCATACTAAAGTGGAAATTCTCATTTGTTGGCATTCCAGGTGTGGATTAGCATTTTAGCGGTGATGACGATAAGCTCGTTTGTTTTGTGGCTTTTCCTTTACTATGCATGGAAGCATAATTTCAGAACCACCTTTCCATCGAGTGCGAAGGATCTCATTGATCCAACACGCCCTAAACCTACATTCGGCATGCAGGTTCTTTTCGTTCTGGGCGCTATCATAACACAAGGTTCTATGAATCTTCCATGTACTAAGCTAGCCTGCAGGAACTACTTCTTAATTAGACGCTTTTTTATTTTCACCCATTAATGAAAAAAGCTGGTACGTGCACCGCCAATACCCATTCTTCAAGAGTACTAGCCGGTGCTTGGTGCCTGACAGCTTTAGTTTTCGTGTACGGGTACAACTCAACTCTGGTCGCGTTTTTGACCATCCCCCGCGAAAAGGCTCTCGTAAATAATATCGACGACGTGGCAGAAGGGAATGCTTTAACCTTAACTGTCATGAAGAGTACCTCCTTCGACTTGTTAATGCTGGTAAGAAGACACAGACATGTACAAGGCAACTCTGGTATTTATATACGCATACCTCCCCGCTTTTTTGTTTTTTTTCTTTTCAGTCTGCTACAGCAGGTGCATACAAAGCTATCGGCGATTCATTGCGACAGTATCCAGACCGACGAGTAGCCAATTCCGGTGAAGGAGTTCGGAAAGTCTTGACAGGTCAACATGCCTACATTATGGTATATATAGCATTCCCTTGAAATATTCCCAGTATGGTCATTTGACATGTTTTTTTTTATATTGGCACACTTTACGTGTATTTAATCCTCCTACGACTTGTTTTTCCCATATCACTTGCGAAAACATAGTCTTGCAAGCATTTTATGTCCTAAAACTCTTTCTCCCAAAGGACAAAACAGTTATCGATGAAATTATATATAATGACTGGAAAAACAATGCCCAAAGAAACGGCGCCAATACCAAATGTCGTTTGACGGAAGCCAAAGAACCTTTCTACAAAAGCAGTGTAGCTCTCATGATTTCCAAGACGAATCCTCACACAGCGGCCATTAACGCGAAGTAAATGTGTAGTAAACCATCTTCTAGCCTGCCCTATTATCAAGTAATGGATTGAATTTGCGTGTGGTGAACTATAGAATGTTGGCAATGCACGAAGCCGGGATGATGCATTACTGGGGCAGACGTTCCTTCCCACCTCCAAATCCTTGTTTGGACTTCTCGAGTCGAGTTCACCCTCGGAGTCGAGCTCTCACATTCATCGAGCTGCAAAGCGCTTTTCTCACTTTCGCCTTAGGATGGTTGGCTGCTGTAGTCGTCTTCGTGTACGAAGTGCAAAAAGCCCCGCTTCTCACATTCGTCAGTAATTCGGGCACACCGGCACGCAATAAGCGTTTACTTTCGATAGAACAGCTACCCAAATATTGAACGCAAATGAAAGTTGCCAAAATATCGCTTGTAACAGCATTAATTTGTTTTCTTCATTCACTGCACTAGCATTCTGTATCTTCAGGCGTCCTGAGCCCAAGCGTCCAGAAAAATGTTTCCCCCAAGAAAAAAAATTACATCCAACTTGACAAAACAGTTTTCAAAAATGTTATTGCCAACCCATGTGCCGCGTCGTTCTTTAAACTTTAATTTTTCTGCGAATGAAATATCGTTATAATAAACGTTTAAATATTTCCTCGCAGATTATGGACAGTACAGTAAAAATCCGAATATGACTTGCCTTAAGCTCATTACATTTAACGACAAGGCTACTAAAGCTTTTCTTCTCGAAATCCAACGAAATTCTTCGTGGTCTATAGGTCTGTCGCAAAATATAAGTTATTTGGAATCTTTTAAGAAAATTTTTTCCAATAAATCCGATGATTTCGTGCGAGACGTCAAAAACCAAGACTAGAAAATTCCCAAATTCTGCCTAGCCTGAAAATCATTTGAGATCAAGGCGAACACGGTTTGCTTTCAACTCATAAATGTATCTTAGTTATAAAGGTACTCAACATATTTTAACTGCGAACTTGGCAATTCTCATATTTACACACCTTAAGGCCACTGCATACCGACTTGCCTTATGGATAAATACACGGGGAACCTTTTGAATGACTCTGCGTTTACTGCTAAGTTATTTTAAAACATTTTCCGACAGTAAAGTTTTGGGTAACAATATCTGAAATCTGATATTGTTACATTTCTGAAAATTTTGACAGTTAATTTGTAATCGCTCGAGAAATTTCACTGATTTTTTCAAATTTCGAAATATGAAAATTTCGCCATGCAGATTCTCCATACTAATAATTAAAAATTTTCTGTGCAAGAATATTTCCTAAGTTTCACGTTTTGCAAGGGTGGCAGCACAATGTAGAAGCTAAAATTTCGTAAATCTTGTGAACCATTTCGCAAAAACTATTGCATATTTTTGAAAAATTTTTGCACAGAACATTTTTAATTATTAATGCGGAGAATCCGACTTGGCGTAATTTTCAAATTTCGAAATTTGAAAGAAACAGTGAAATTTCTCGAGCGATTACAAATTAATTGTCAACATTTTCGAAAATATAACGAAGTCAGATTCCAGGTATTATTATTCAAAACATTACTGTCAGAAAATTTTGTCAAATTACTTAGCAGCAAACGCAAAATGATTCACGAGGTTTCCCATGTTATTTGTCCATAAGGCAAGTCGGTATACAGTGGCCTTAAAGGTAGAACGAGTAGCATTTTTATGCCATTTTTAGATCAGGACTTTTGTAAAAATTTGATAAAGTCTAGCAATTCGTACAGTATAGCAATAAGTGACTGTATCTAACAACTCCTAAAAGCAAATATTTTTTACAAACACGATAAACAACATAGACAAATATTAAATTAATAAGTAAGCTCGAGACTAAAAGTATTTAAAACTTTTCTTGCGAACTAGTGAACTGCCTAAAATTTTGACGGTTTGTACAATAACTCGGAAACAACTGAAGGAAGAAAAAAAGCTTGCCGTGGTACTTTCCCGACATTGGGAATATATCTACAAATTTTGGCCAAAAAGGACAGCTTCTGTCAGGAGATAAGAGCCATGGTATACCCCGAGGCCAGGTTGTTTTTCTTTCTTTTTGCATACTTTTTAAAATACTGTGCTCAAAATGTTGTGCTAAGTTTCTGCTGCTGTACCACGTGGCATACCAGAATAGGTTGATTACAGCGATACATAATAAAAGTTTGTTTTGTTAAAAGTTTTAGAGAACTATAAAATCGCAAATTGTTCCTTTCCCTCAGTTTTGTGTTAATCCGGTTTTTGCTCATAAGCGGATTTTTATGTACAGATCTAAAAATTCTAGCGTACTTGTATTAGTGGATCGTTGTCATAAATAAACCTAGAGCTTGTCTTGATTATCCATGTTAGACAATACTGTAACTCATTATTCCCCGCCTATTGTCTTCTGTGGAAGGCTTGTAGCATAACGCAAACGCGGACTAATTGTCTCCCTCACTTGGCTTAATTCGGCCTGTCTGTATAAAAGCATGCAAAGCGGAGAAACCTGGGGTATCCCTTGTATGCATCACGTGCAAATAAGGTTAGCTCTGACTGAATGTTCGAGAACTTGAGGCGCGATGTACTGGATTAATTGGTTTACGCTTACTTGGTCTATACATTTCGTTCTCTTTGTTCATGGTGATCCTCTCAATATTGGTAAAAAATTGCTAATTAAGATTTTCGGGGAACGAAAGGATTCTAAATACCTTCTGAGAGTAGTAGTGCTGCAAGAAGATGCTGTGATGGAAGACTTGGAAAACGGATGGCAGAAATTTTGGACATTACAAAGTTTCGATTGGCAGAATCGTTATCAAGTGCTGTTCGAGTCTTGGAGTTTCTCCAAGCGTTTAATCGAAGCCCACAAGTTTGAATTCAACTCAGAGACAAAAATTGAAGCTTTCATTTTTATTTCACGTTGCGACTTTTTCATGCTGTTTCGTAACGCAACCGCCAATACTCATATAAAGGACTTGCCAATTCTACTAGTTTTGGCTGATGAGTGTCCTTATACAACAAGTGACGTTACTCGCTTGTCGTTAGCTATTGTAAGTGGCTCTGTAAAGCTGTTGCCACGAAAAAAAATATTTAGAAGTTTCGGATATGAGTACGTAATTTATTTATTTTTTCGCCTTAGAGCCAATGGCCCTGTTTTGAAAACTCAGTTGCGTCTTGGCTGGTAGGCGTAAGGAAATCAACTATAAAATCATTAGTGGGAGATTCAAGACCATCAGAGACTTGTGTGAACACGTCCCTGGCTAAAGCAGTTGCATTTCGCGACAAAATAAAGCTTGGTCGGAGATTACTGAAGGGGGCGAATCTGAAAGTGGCAACTTATGAGGTAAGTAATTCTTTGTTACGATTCTTAAACGTTCTGAGTAGGGCAGTTGCTTTACGTCTCGATTTGCAACTTTTTCATTTAAAGCCTCACTAAGATCAACCTAAGGAATATTCTAAAAAAAATCATATATAAAAAATGCCGTATTATTGTTAACTTCCAGAATATTTTAAATAACAAGAGGACGCAGCTTCTTTTTACCATCCCGACATTTATTATGTCCTAGTATTCTGAAAAAAGATGCCCTTTAAAAAGATTTATAATAAACAGCAAACTGTAAACTTGTTAGCGAACATAACGAACGAGTTACAATTGTCAGAAACCCGGGAGTTGTGAAATATAAAGAAAAGTCCGTTTCAATTAATCGTGCTGCTCGGCACTTTACACCAAAAAGCTGACTAACCAACAGGGTTTGAGTTCCATTCCACAGGATTTGATCTCGAATAATCTCATGTCTTTACGAGTAGTTGGTGCCGTTTCAAATGCGGTTACCAAATGATAAGGATGGTAATATTCAATACACTGGAGTATCCCACGATGTATTTAAGATGATGACGGAGAAATATAACATCACGTAAATCTTAAAATTAATCCTAAATTTCGTAAAGCAATTAATTTTCTTGCAGCTACACTTTGGTTGAACCTCCTGATAAAGCATTCGGGGCCTCCGTCAACGGAACTTGGAACGGAATGGTGGGAATGGTCAATCGATCAGTAAGCCAAGACTGTAATTACATCTTTATTAGAACAGTCAAAAATAAATTATCGAAAGGAAGTAGATCTTGGTATTGCCTGCTTTGTAATAACATACGGAAGAGCCCAAAAAATTGATTACACTTGGCCTTTCTTCGAAGATCCTACCGGTATTCTTATTCCTCCTCCCCAGGAAGAGACCAAACTTTGGGCGTGTACCAAACCCTTCGATATGAGTGTAAGGTCTTCTTTCGACCCTAAAAAGCAACGAAAAGAAACTCCTATGTCTGTTTCTAGGTTTGGCTAGTTTTGATAGTCAGTACAGGTGTAATAGGTATCCTACTCTGGATAATTATGTCTCTTTCGTGGAAATACGTCGGTCACATTATTGCGGATGTTTGTAAACCAGTACATCGTTTACTTAGCACGCAGTATCTGTTTCTTATAGGAGTTGTTTTCTCACATGGTAAAACAAATTATTTCTTAGCTATACTCTATTTTTTTACACCTTTCTTAGCCAATACTTGTCCAGCGTATAGCCACTCCAGTCGAGTCATGGCTGCAGCATGGTGTTTGGGAGCTGTAGTTCTTGTGTAATTTCCGTGCAAGTTGGGGTACATGGAATTGTTTTTTCATTGATCTTTTTTTCGCACTTAGAAACGTGTATACATCAATGCTGATATCTTTCTTAACTATTCCAAAAATTAATCCTATGGCTGATTCGATAGAAGACGTGGCTTATAACGGTCGTTTATGGCTGACAGTTTGGAAGAGCTCGTCTTATGATTCCATGATTTTAGTACGAAAATTAAATGACAAATGACAAGAACGATTTTGACATGCGAATAACATAGGGCGGCATTTCGGGCGCTTTCCGTGTTCTCGGAGAAACATTGCAGCGCTACCCGGAAAACCGCGTTCCTTCTACGGATATGGGGGTCCAGAAGGTTCTGACAGGAAAATACGCCTACATAATAGTAACATCTGTGAATGATTTAACAAAACTGTCATTAGGAGCGAATTTTTCCTTGCGCAGGAAAAACTTAACCTGGAACACATTGTTCACCGTTATTGGAAAGAACATCAAGTTTGCCATTTAACAATCGCTCGTCAAAGCTTTGCAAACAGCTATATTGCCTTCATAACGCAAAAAAGAAGTCCGTTATTGCCAGCTTTTAACGACGAGTATATGAAGCATTTTCGTTTTTGTTGATACAGAAAACGACTAACCGACCTTACAGGATTCGCCGTTTCCATGAAACTGGATTAATTAATTACTGGGCTCATCGGGCCATTCCGCCCAATAACCCATGTTTCAACATGCTTGATGTGACCCCAACAAGCCAATCTCTAGCATTAAAAGATCTGCAAAGCGCGTTTCTTGTCTTGGGTCTGGGAATTGGTTTAGCAATTACCGTTTTCGCCATAGAATATGTCGTACCTAAACTTAACAAGAACTTCGTATTACCCTGTACCTGTTCCTCTTAAATCTCCGAGAAAAAAACGCCTTAGTCCCTGCGCCACTTTCTTTAAGGAGTGAGTAACTCTGACAATAAAAATGACTTAATATGCGTATTGCCCCCAAAATATCAACAGCAGGGTTTACTAAGCTTTCGTCTATTTTGCAACGGAGAATAGATTCTTCCAATTATTGCTTATCGAAGCATGGTTTCGCTGCTTTTGCTCACTTCTGCTCAATACGCTTTGTTTGGTGTACCAGTTTATCTGATTTACCAATGTCAGGCCTAATACTAACAGAATCATCATTTTTTTCTACCATGCAACATAGCGTATCAGCAAATATCTTTGTAAGCTCTACAATAATTGAATAATACACAGTAGCACGCCTAACGCCTTAAGTATTCGCTGAAAGCCAATTACAACAACTCAAAGATCTCCTCCTCCTTTCAGCTCAAAGAGAACGCAAACGCGAGGTAATTGTCACCATATCTAGCTCAATCCGCGCAATTTGTCCTGGTTATCTATAAAAGTTCAGTGTGAAATACGAATCTTAGGACTCGATGTTTGCGTTCAAAGACTTATTTTCGGTGGCCGCAAAAATTGTTCGGAGTTTGTATCTACCATGATTTTCTGGACATCACTTCTCAAACTATTAACTATGTGTTATTTTGTGAAAAGTGCCTTTTCAAAAATTGGTAACTAAAAGCTTTTATCTTCTAAAATTTGACATTATTTCTTCAGTGGAAATTTTGGCATATTTTCTCTGTCTTGGAATATAGTGGCACTGCAAGAAAGAGCGGTGGGAGAAGAATTCGAGAACGGGTGGCAGAACTATTTCGAGCTGCAAATCCGAGACTGGGAGGAACGATTTGGCGTGCAAATCGAGTCGTTTCTATTTGAAACACCATTGGCTGAAGACGGTAGCTTGAATTTCACAAGTGACATTCAACCAAAAGGCATTATCGTAATCAGCCGCTGTATTTCGCTGCCAAAAATAGGCAGGGCATTTGCGGAACAAAATGACTCTATTTTGCCTGTTCTATCAATTGTGGCTGAAGATTGTCCGAATTTGACATCTGACGTTATTCCTTTGGCATTAGCGACCGTAAGCAGTATTTTCTCAATTAATAGAAACATAATGCAAACTTAGGGCAAGTTCGAGTTTGAATTTGGTGTTAAAAGGTTTAGGCAATTCCATAGAAAGTGCTCATATTTCAAGAAAAACTCTCGACAGTGAGATTATCAATCTTGATACCTAATATATGTTGCTGAAAGTTCTTACATGAGGGTTACTCGATAAACCTGGAAAAAAATAGTTCAGTTTGAATATTTCGGTGTAAGGAATTATTAAAATTGGACTTCAACGTGCACTAGAGCTTTTTGAAACGATTGTTTTTGCAATTATGAAACTTAAACCTGACAATTAATTTTCGAAGTATCACCTAGGAAAATTTAGGAAACTTACATGATTAACATAAAACTATCCATTGGATTGGAGTTCTAATTCGCAAGAAAAAGGGTGATAATAAAGTTAAATAAACGCTTTAAGTACATCACTGTGCCTATTTTTTTAGAATGCTTCCTCAAAACGCAGCCATTTGACTCTTGTGTCATAGATTTATTAAGTATTAAAAATATTCTCAATGACATGCAATAAAATATAATGACTCATACTTGGAGTAACTAGATTTGCGATGAATTCTAGAAGAATTTCGGTGTTGTCACCTGAACCGTTGTCCACATGATTCGCTTACGTAAAAGTTAGATGCACCAAAGGCTTAATAGGACGTATTGATCCTCATTATTCCTTGATTTTTTTTAGGAGCAATGGGCTTGTTTCGAGCCTAGGGTTGCACAATGGTTGATGATCGTTACACAAGCTGTCCAGGTGCCAAATGTGAGTCAAATTCTAGGAAGTCCTAGAACACTTGACAACTGTGGACACAGTTTACTCAAAAAGAGTGTCCCACCTCGTGACAAAATAAGATACGGACGGAAAAGGCTCAGGCGAGCTAACTTAAAAGTGACATCAATGGAGGTAAAAACGATTTCATTTCTTTTTTCTTTTCTCGCGTACAACGATATTGACCTGCTAGTGATATTCTTTAATGGTGACATAAAATTAGAGGAAGACTTATTCGTCCATTTGATCATATATGTAAGCTATCAATATGACGCATAGGATAGATTTTAAAATTTGGTCCCTTCTTAGTTACAATTTTATGTGGTTTGATAAATTTACACATCTGTTAATTAGTTAATTCCTTACCAAATACGTTTACCGGACGGCAAAGACGGGAGCATCCGATTCGATGGACTGTCACACGACATTTTCCGAATATTAGTCGATAAATATCAAATCACGTAGGCTTCATCCGTAACGTTATAATTGGATATTAAAAGACGATATATGGCAAAACAGATACAAACTTCTTGAGCCAGCTGACAAGTTTTACGGATCTTCAGTAAACGGAACATGGAATGGCATGGTTGGAATGGTCAATCGATCAGTAAGAACTCATACTCTAGAAAGTACAAGTGTAGTTAAACTCTGGTTCTCAGGAAGCGGATATAGCTGTGTGTGGATTTGTGGTAACATACGAAAGATCTAAAGCAATCGACTTCTCTTGGTCCTTTTATGAAGACCCCTCTGGTATTCTTATTCCTCCACCTCGTGAGGAGAGTAAAATTTGGGCCTGTACCAAGCCGTTCGATATGAATGTAATTTACACAACATGTTAGCTCGACTTTGATATCGTTGCTTTGCTGTAGGTTTGGTTACTTTTGATCGCAAGTACGGTCATTGTCGGCAAAATTCTTTATATTGTCATGTCTCTGTCTTGGAAATACGTTGGCCACTTAATTGCGAACGTTTGCAAGCCTGTCCATCGTATGCTCAGTACTCAGTATTTATTTGTCATCGGCATAATGCTGTCACATGGTAAAGTATGGAGATAGTATGTAGCACATTAGTACAATACTTGACCTTAATTTTCTTTTTTTTTCAGCTAATACTTGCCCGGCGTACAGCCATTCTAGTCGCATATTAGCCGCAGCTTGGTGTTTGGGAGCTCTTCTTCTAGTGTAATTTTTTAAAATAAAAACACACTGAACCAATAATTAATGCAAATAAATAATGTCCAATGATTCTTACAGAAATATGTATACATCAGTGCTGATGTCATTTCTAACTATTCCGAAGATCCAACCCATTGTAGACTCCATTGACGACGTGGCATACAATGGTCGTTTGTTGTTGACACTTTGGAGGAGCTCTTCCTATGACACTATGATAATGGTATGTTATGCAATACTAATCAACCAAATATCTGAGTCACGGAACAGGCCTATCCAAAAACACACAATACAGTGACAAACGCAGTTCACATTGAAACGTAACTTGCACAGTGAAATCCACTACTACAATTGATATTTTAGTATATACCGAGACGTCAGGCAATAAGTTGAACGGTACAAACAAAATCAACAGTTAAAGATTCCAACGTGAAACTCTTGCTGTGATTTAAATAAAGTTCGGGAATATTTTGTACAATGATTTCCAAACAAGGCATCGTCTTGCGAGCTTTACTTGTCGCGCAGACCTATGTGTCTAGAATTAGGGCCCTTTGCTTGAGTCGTTTTTGTTAAGGCCCCGGTATACACAAACCTCTTATGGACGAATAACACGGGGAGCTCTAAAAAAGGCTTCTGCGTAGTGCTTAAGTGTATTTCAAATCAATGCTTGCAGTAAAGTTATCTTAATTGATATCTGGTGTCTATGTTTGATATTTTTTTAAAATATGTTTCTATTAAATTTAAAAACTGTAGGTGTTTTTGCAAATTTTGAAATATTAAAAAAATTGGCTGACAAGAGCACAAGATAACTTCTTTCAATTTTTTTGGGGTAAAAATACGATTCAAATCGGACGAGTAATTTTTATGATACCATTCCTAGAATTACCAAATTTTCTGTAATGATTTCGTAAAAACTACTAGTCCAATTTGAATCGTATTTTCATAAAAAAAAATGTTGAGAGAAGATATCTAGTGCTCTTGTTACTCAGATTTTATTTTTTCAAATATTTCAAAATTTGCAAAAATTCACCTATAGTTTTTAAATTTAATAAAAACATATTTTCAAAAAGTCTCAAACATAGGCACTAGATATCAACTTTGACAACTTTACTGCAAGCATTGATTTCAAATATACTTAAGCACTACGCAGAAGTCTTTTTTAGAGTTCCCCGTGTTATTCGTCCATAAGAGGTTTGTGTATACCGGGGCCTTAATGAGTACTGTACTCACCCATATGGCGTTCTGTTAACGCCACAGAACTTGAGTGAGCAGTGTCCGTGTTTGTCATCTTTACGCGAATATTCATTTCACAAAACAAGGCGCTCGCAATGGGAACTCTCATTGTTGCCCAGCATCGTGTATTTAGTAAACGGCCGTTTGTTTCCGTCAGATCCTATTTATCTAGATTTTTTGAGTACTCCACTTTGCGGTACAGTGCACAGTGATATTCAGTAGGCATTACTGAAACTTGCCGTGAGCCTTCTTTCCCTGATAGGCTGAACCACACGTTGGCTAATTGGGCATGTATAGGTGTCATTTGCGTGCGGCTCCACGACGTGTTTGAGGGGCAGTGGACAAGATTGCGTAAAATACGATAACTTATACGACTTATGCTTACTTTTCCAGGGTGCAACGTCGGGTACTTACAAAGTTTTGGGTGATTATTTCCGTAAACACCCTGAAGATCGCGTACCAACAATGGAAATGGCTGTTGCAAAAGTCCTAACGGGGAAATACGCTTACACACTTGTAAGCCACAAGTCATTTGAGTGCACGTACAATATATTGATGTATAAAACTTTTTGGTAGCTTAAAGCTAACCTGAATTATGTGATCCACCGACATTGGAAAGAACATCGAACATGCCGGCTCACTTTAGCTCGGCGAGACTATGAAAACAACCGTATCGCCTTTGTGCTACCGAAAAGAAGCCCTTATAGAGCAGTTATCAATGACGAGTGAGTAGGTTCTGTAGTACTGCACAGCTATGCAATACAAACCACAATTACCCAACATTGAAAGTGATTCGAGCCGTAGCCTACTGGTATCGATACTACTGGTATTAATTGATCAATCTATTCTTGCCCTTAACGAACCAAGTATTGTAAAAAAAACAACTACGTTTTCGTTATTCTTTGCAAGGGTAGTTTCTGTCGCCGAAAATACAATAACACTTAGACGCTTCTAAAATTAACATGTTTAATCCCTCCATATGGACGCAGATTTAGAGCACGTCTGCATTCTACCTTTCTTAGCACGATTTCTTGCACCTTTGCCTTTGACGTAACATGGCGACGTTCAATTCGCTAAGACGGTGGTATTGGAAGTAGGCCGTTGATAATTTTTATTGTTGTCTTCCTCAGAATTCGCCGTTTCCATGAAACGGGGCTGATCGACTACTGGACTCGTCGAACGACTCCACCTAAAAACCCATGTATTAATATGTTGGAAGTGATACCAACGAGTCAACCTCTCAAACTTAATGACATACAGAGCGCTTTTTTGGTCATGGGGCTGGGGATTGGTCTCGGTCTTTTTGCATTCGCAGTAGAACATGTGTCCAGACCTTGTAAAAGAGTTATGTTATTAGGCTCGTACATTCCTCACTCACGAGCTGAAGGAGGGAACACAAAATCTTAAACTATAGTACATTGAATGTAAACTGTCTAAGCTTTTTTTAAAAGTCAAAGTATACTGATTTGCGTGTTTACAATTCCTTAATCGACAAACTATATATTTAACTTCTAAATATGTACTGAATAATGATCTCGCGGAGGCAGGAAAAATTCCCTGACCTTCCTGTGGATGAAGCGGTATAAAGTTACTACTAAAATACCTCGAGTCGATCCCTGCGGAGGGTGATTGTACTCTAGTTAGGATAAGTATTTAATATTTTAACGTGAAATAAAAAAGTAGAAAGATTTAGATACTGAAAAATGTAACAAAATGAAGGATTAAATTATTTGCGTGAAAGTCGTCAAGATTTAAAGTTTGTATTCAGGACTTTCGTTTCCAATTATTGCATACTACAACGATTGTAAATGTTACTTGCCAAAAATCTTGCTTTTTACTTCATCACTCAATCTCTTTTATAATCTGTCTACTAGTACACACGTGTAGAATTGACCAAACTTTATATTCCTGCATGTATACTATAATTGTGGAATAACATCGTCATTAAAATTACGCTGTAGACAAGTGAAATCCTAGTGAAATCTACACAGAAGCACGTTTCAATACCACTTAAATCCCGGAAAGCTTGGGTGTACAACGAAAACAAGTTAAATGTCCTTACTGACATGAGAAAATAAAAACAAAAAATAATCTTGAGGTCAGTTACTTTACACTTTTCTAAAAAAAATTTAAACTCTCGCTAATCGTTAACCGTTAAGTTTTCATGGCATCGTTCCTATGTCGCAAGTGTTACGTAGTATACTAGTCAATCAAGTTTCTGTATCTTTTGAGTTACTCTCCTTGAATATCGAGTAATCAGTAAGTGAATATGATAAACTCAACAGAGTGGGAATGGAATCCGTTGTGCTTTGCCAATTTCAAGAAAGAATGTATTCACGTGATACTCGATTCTTCATTGGTTGAATTATTCAACTAAATGAATGACTAACTCCCAACCCAAGTTGGGTTACTACAATTTCACTAGGTATAAACAGCTCCAGTTTCTGTCCACCGTACTTTGCATCACACCGTTTCAAGCCATTTCAAATTTACAAATGTGTAACGGAGCCTTTGAACAATTCGTCATCCAAAGATATTAACTATACTGGCATGATTATGGAAATAGTCCATCAGTCAATTTCGTGGAATCTAAAAGGGAGTCGTCGATCTACATACTGGCGTCTCGACTGTGTTTTTAACTCGACGTACTTTTCGTCTTAGAAAGCGTCTGTCTGAATCCAGTCGGGTTGTTTTCCTTACCCGCAACTTATTTTCGACATTTTCCGTTTTGCCCATTGAGTACATTGTCGAGGAGGCACATTCCGGCCAGCGAACTTCGAACTTCGTTACACCAATCATGTTGGTCTCTCGGCACTATTGTAAGCTATTTGGCGCCTCCGGCAAGACTAAGACCACAGGTTGTCCGGGCCAGGGCGCAAGGCATCGGTTTCCTGGACATCTGAAACACAATCTGAGAATGTACTATTTACCTGTGTCTGATTTCCGAAAATCTGAGCAATCACTTTTTGAGATCGTTACTTTAAACTAGAATGATGTTGGAAGAGACCTTCACCTGGAGTCCGAGTAACTCGGCAAGGAAAGAAATTTAAAACTGGAGCCTTTTTGTGGCAGGTGGCGCGGCAGTTAGTGGTTTCCTTATCGTGACGTCATCTGTCCATGTTCTCAGTAAGGACCACGCGTGAGGATGGCGAACCCAGATCAGCAACAGTTTTACGTTTTGTTGAGCAGTTTATTAAGTGCTGACAATGAAACACGGACGCAAGCAGAAGTACGTTTTACTATTTTAAAGTTTCACAGTTCACCCAAGCGGTGAAGTCGAAATACTTCTTCAATTTACTTAATCTTGGGTGGTGGCCGCCAGTCGCTGACCACCATGCTGCCTGACCATGCCGTACAGTTACTAATAAGATGTGTGTCATTAGAATGCATACGGATCCGTCGACATTAACCTTAAGGTGTCTTACCTCATGCTAGCAGTCAAAGATGCATCAGTCGGCGATGAAGCGAGGCAAATGGCTGCGGTGTTACTTCGACGAATTATGTCTTCAGAATTCGAAGATTTTTTCCCGAAGGTAGATACGCCTAAGCAAGGAACGTGAAAGAGGAATTAATTGCTTCGTTTTTTCGGTACAGTTACCAGCTGAAGCACAAACCCAGTTCAAGAATGAGCTATTATTAATGGTCCAGAATGAAGGCCAGAGCGGCATTAGAAAAAAAATCGGTGAAGTTGTAGCCGAAGTTGGCCGGCAACTGATGGACGATGAAGGTAACAATTTGTGGCCCGAGTTCCTTAAGTTCCTCTTTGATGCTGCTAGCTCAGCAAACCCTGGATTGAAAGAAGCCGCTTTGCAAATGTTTGGGTAAGCTCTCGGCATCCGTATTTAGGCCCTTAAATCTTTTTCGGTCGGTAAACATAGGTCTGTCCCTGGTATTTTTGGAGTGCAGCAACAAAACTACCTGGACGTCATCAAGCAAATGTTACAGCAATGTATGGCTGATCAAGCTAACTATAACGTCCGGTTCCAGGCTATGAAAGCCTTCTCCGCTTTTATTTTGCTTCACGACGACGAACCCAACGTTCAGAAACATTTCACAGACTTATTTGGCCCCTTCGTTCAGGTATTGATATTACTACTTCAATAGATCTGCATTTCAAAATGATTTGGTTGACTGAAGATGGTCATGGAGACGATTGAAAAACAAGACGACGATACCCTTCTAAAATGTTTGGTTGACATGGCAGAAAACTCCCCCAAGTTTCTGCGGTCCCAAATGGATTTGATTCTCCGGATTTGCACACAGGTATTACGAAATCATATTTGGTCATGCGAAAGTTATTTAAGAATAATTATTTAACAAAACTTTATCGCAAGTGTTACAGTGTAATTGACACCGTAAACCTAGAGAATATTTTGTGATTGTAGTCTGTGGGGAATACTGAACTTCCAGAGAGTTGGCGTCAATTGGCTTTAGAAGTTGTTGTTACGTTATCAGAAACAGCCCCCGCTACTGTCAGGAAAGCTGGATCTGCTTATATCACATCTCTTGTTACAGCTTGTTTGCACATGATGACAGATTTGGAGGAAGAGGAAGATTGGAGTACAAGCGACGACCTTGCCGAGGAAGATAACGATAGGTATTGGGTCACTGCCAACACTTGATTTTTTTTCATATGCATCTTTACGATAGTAATCATGTGGTAGCTGAATCAGCTTTGGATCGCTTGGCCTGTGGATTGGGAGGAAAGACTGTTCTCCCTCATGTACTTTCAAATATTCCTACCATGATGAGCAATCCCAACTGGCAGTATCGACATGCCGCTTTAATGGCGATTTCTGCCGTTGGTGAAGGCTGTCATAAGCAAATGGAACCCATGTTGCCTCAGATTATGGATGGCGTTCTGAACTACCTTACAGACCCAGTAAGCTTTGACTTCATAGCGTAAAATTGAATTCTATTAATTCTCCTGTTCCTTTGCAGCATCCTCGCGTTCGGTACGCCGCTTGCAACGCTATTGGGCAAATGTCTACAGACTTCGCACCTATTTTTGAAAAGAAATTTCATGAGCGTGTTGTTCCTGGTTTGTTAATGCTCATGGATGACAATGCCAACCCTCGCGTCCAAGCTCATGCTGGCGCCGCGTTGGTAAACTTCAGCGAAGACTGTCCCAAGAATATCTTAGCGAACTATCTGGACAACATTATGGCTAAATTGGAAACCGTCCTTAGCCTGAAATTTAAGGAAGTATGTGTCTTGTCGAAGAGTCTTTCCTCTTTTCACTTAACTTATCGCATTTTTAATAGTTGGTTGAACGAGGTTCTAAACTGGTCCTAGAACAAGTTGTTACTACCATTGCTTCAGTTGCTGATACAAGCGAAGAAAAGTTTGTAGCTTATTATGATAGGTAAGCACATTTTCAAAAATTCACACGAACGCTTGCACTCTACAATGTGTTCCTTAGATTTATGCCTTGTTTGAAGTATATTATTCAACACGCTGTTACGCCCGAGCTGAGGCTTTTAAGGGGAAAAACTATCGAATGCGTTAGTTTAATAGGTTTGGCAGTTGGGGCTGAGAAAGTAGGTCTAGATGTGGCGTGAACTGGGATTTTCCATTCAGACGTGTATTTTCTTTGTAGTTTACGCGCGATGCCAGTGAAGTCATGGATATGTTGCTGAAAACACAAACCGAAGGTGGTGAAATGGCAGATGATGACCCTCAAGTGTCTTATATGATATCTGCATGGGCACGTATCTGCAAAATCTTGGGTATATGATAGGAGACCTTTAAAAGGAAAAGCAAATAATCCCTTCTCTACAGGACGTCAGTTCCAGCCGTATTTGCCTATGGTCATGGGTCCTGTTCTGAAAGCTGCATCCATGAAACCTGAAGTTGCATTGTTGGATTCTGAAGAAATCCAGACTGTGGAAGGTGACGATGATTGGCAGTTCGTCTCGTTGAGCGATCAGCAGAATTTTGGCATCAAAACCGCCGGCTTGGAAGAAAAGGCAACAGCTTGTCAGATGTTGGTTTGTTACGCTAGGGAACTCAAGGAAGGATTCGCTGAATATACCGAGCAAGTGGTGAAACTCATGGTACCAATGCTCAAGTTCTACTTCCACGACGGCGTCCGGTCAGCCGCTGCAGAAAGCTTGCCTTTTTTGTTGGAGTGCGCGCGTATCAAGGGTCCACAGTATTTACAAGATATGTGGGCATACATCCGACCCGAGTTACTTAAAGCATTGGACACTGAACCAGAAAAGGAGGTCTTAGCGGAGCAGCTTACAGCATTAGCCAAGGTAACACGTTAATCGTGTGTCAGGTAGTAAATAAAGGATAGTTCGTTTTCAGTGTATTGAAACATTGGGTAATGGCTGCTTTGATGATGAGTCGATGGCCGAGTTGGTTAAGATCCTAGACAGACTCTTGAAAGAACATTTCGAACGGGCACAAGAGCGACAGGACAAACGGAAAGATGAAGACTATGACGAGGTAATTTTACGAGTTTTAAAAAGGACTCGCCGAAGTGTTGAGATTCGTAAGATTAAATGTGTCTTGCTGTAGATTGTTGAAGAGCAGCTTGTGGATGAAGACGACGAAGATGTTTACATTCTTAGCAAAGTTAGCGAAGTGATTCATTCCTTGATGGCCACATATCGCACTGCCTTCCTCCCCGTTTTGGAAAATCTTATGCCTCACTTCATCAAATTGATGGTGTGTATTTTGTCACATAAACAAACTGTCCCCTTATTAGCCTTATGCTCTTGCAGGGACCTGACCGATCGTGGCCAGATCATCAGTGGGCAATTTGTGTTTTCGACGATATAATTGAATTCGCTGGACCTGAAAGTATCAAATACCAAGAGTTTTTCTTGCAACCCTTCCTAAACTTCTTGGCGGATAAAAGTGGAGAGGTACGACAAGCTGCTGCGTATGGCTGGGGAGTTTTAGGAATGTGCGGAGGATCAGCATATGCTGGTAAGTCCAGATCGGTAGCTTAAATATGGAAGACATTTACTTAAAATGCTTTTATGTATTTTTTTAGCGGCGTGTGCCCAGGCAATGCCTCGCTTGATCGAGATGATTAATGCACCGGATTCAAGAGGTCCAGAGAACATTAATCCGACAGAAAATGGAATTTCTGCAGTCACTAAGATCTTAAAATTCAACAGCTCTGCTTTGAATGTCAGTGACATTTTACCGCTCTGGTACAGATGATTATGCAACCTTTAAAATCCAGAAGCTTTTCATGTTTGTTTTTGGTGCAGGTTATCGTGGCTTCCAGTGTGGGAAGATGAAGACGAAGCACCATATATTTACAGTTATTTGTGTGATCTGATTGAAGCGAACCACCCGCTCATCCTAGGACCAAATAATTCCAACCTGCCGCGTTTAATTGCAGTTATTGCAGAAACTTTCTCACGCGACGTTCTAGAAACCGATCATGAAGTTTACACTAGGCTTTTAAATATAGTTCGACAAATCCAGGTAAGACAGTTTTTGATTGGAGACAGAAGTTAAGCGGTATAGAAAATTTCACAGTTGGTTACAGATTTCAGTCCTGTTCTGTATTATCATTAATGATCCTTACATCTTTTTTAGGGAAATTCCGTTCTTATGGAAGCTGTTCTAGCTCAATTAACGCAAGACCAGAAGCAAGCCCTTGAAGAAGCTCTTACTGTAGCTTAAAAGAGTCGCGTCTTTTTTAAAATGGTGTCGAATGCATGTCAAAATAAGAGCAAGACTTGTGTGTACTTGCGAAGGAAGCACTTCTGTCCAAGAAAACTAGGATGGGGCTTTACTTTGACCTTCCCCTCAGAATCATGCACTTTCCATGTTACCTTTGCAACTAGCATCTATACTGCTCTTCCAAATGTAACGTAATAACTACAATGCTCCTAATACAGTCCACAAGCCAGTGAAAATGTTTCGGTACTAGTCATTTATTGGAAAGCAATGTTTACAAGAAGGTTTGCACATTAATTAATTTATTCACACAATTCCCTAATTTTTCTTCTTCTTTTTGTCGGGTTGCCCATGGCCCTGACTTTCTTGGTACCTTTGGACAAGTTCGTTTTGCACTTCTTGAGATGCAGGAGAATAGCGACTATATTCCATGCTAAATTCGCCCTTGCCTTGAGTGGCAGAACGCAATTCAGTAGAGTAACCGAACATGTCATTTAAAGGAACTTCAGCGTAAACAGTGAACCAGCCTTCGTTGGCATCCGTGCCAGTAATGATACCATGTCTTTTGTTCATCTGGCCGATAATCACACCTTGATACTCTTCAGGGGCTGTAATTTCGACGCTCATAACCGGTTCAAGGATGTGCCAGTGGCCGTGTTCGTAAACTAAGACATGGATAAGTTTACACGCTGAAAAGTACTCAGAAAATACCTTCTTTAACTGCTCCCTGGGCAGCAAGAATGAACGAGATTTCATTCGAATCCACAATGTGGTGTCCACCGTCTAGTAAACGGAAGCGCACTCCTGCAATTTTGTGTCCAGACAACAAACCTTTATCCACCATCATGCGAAAGCCTTTTTCAATGGCTGGAATGAACTGCTTCGGTACGTTGGTGCCCATCGTTTCATCAACGAATTCCACTTTGGTATTTTCAGAAGGAGGCAAGGGCTACAAATCAATTTATGATTACTTTTCATATCCTCGCTAGATTTGTCCAATTATTTATTTGCTTAATTTTTATGTATGCTACGCTTAAAATTATTCTTATATGAATTCGAAGATACATTACCTCAATAACACCTATGATTCGGCCATACTGTCCCGATCCACCGGATTGTTTCTTATGCAAGTAATCAAATTCACACGGATTAAGCAAAGACTCCCTAAAGGAGACTTTAGGCTTACCCATCACAACCGGACAACCGTATTCCCGTTCCATTCTCTAACAGAAAGACGGATAAGTTTTAGTAAGAGTAAACGATAGGAAAAGTGTCAAGCGTGAAGAATGCAGGGAAAAGTGTGACACGGATATAATAAGCAACCGTTTAAGCAGTGGTCTTCAACCAAGTTTCAACAACCTTTTTTAATGGACAGTCTATATTCGAAAGTTGATAATTCTGCGTACTGAAAGCACGAATACGATTTTTTGTGGGGCTAACCATCTTTGCAAAAAAAAATAACCGTCAAAAAGTAAGTGACGGACAAAAAAGGTTGAAGACCACTATATTAAAAAGTAGCTTAATGCCCGTGTCTTACTCATTCCCACTTCTGTATAATACCTGAGCGTATATTTCCAAGTGCAATTCGCCCATTCCTGAAGCAATGGTTTCTTTGTTATCTGTATCGTAAGTGACTTGATAAGTCGGATCCTCTTTGGTGAAACGGTTGACGGCTTTGCTGAAATTGTCAATGTCTTTGGAGTTTTTGGGCTTAATGGCCATGGAAATAACAGTATCTGGGATGTGAATCGATTCCTAAATTTTTGGGAAAAAATTAAGTGCATTTTTATGAGAGTATTTCGTGAATTTGAAGACTCACCATTGAGAGTTCGAGTTTATTATCGGTTACAAAACTATCTCCGCTGGCGCAATCGACCCCGAAAAGTGCACAGATATCTCCCGCGTAGACTTCATTCACATCTTCCATTTCATTGGCATGCATGCGTACCAGACGAGGTATTTTTACTTTTTTACCAGTTCGGGTATTATAAATAGTTTCGCCTTTCTTCAACATTCCCTGATAAACACGCACATACGTGAGTTGACCGAATCTACCAGCCTCCAACTTAAATGCCAGTCCGACAAATGGATTGACTGAAGACCGTGTAGGGTTCATTAAAATCCGCTCTCTTTCTTTCCTAAACGAAGAGAAAGACATGATAAAGGAAAAATAGGTTTAAAATAGTGTTACCCTTCTTGTTCACGATAAGCGAAATTCTGGACGTCAGCTGGATTAGGTAAATAATCCAAAACAGCGTCTAATAAAGGCTGAACTCCTTTATTTTTTAAGGCAGTTCCTACTAGCACCGGCGTAAACTGACGTTTCCTACAAGCTCGACGGACAGCTCCAATAATATCCTCCTCCGTGGGCGTTTTCTCCTCTAGAAAATCTTGCATAGAAGCTTATGTGATACCGGAGAAAAGTTACCTAAAAACATTTCTCCAAGGACTTCGTCAGCGTTAGAAACATGTTCTACAAGTTCCTGTCGTCTCTCAGCAGCCTCGGTCCGCAAATTTACGGGAATTTCGTCGTAACGAATGTCATTCCTTAAAAGCGAGACTTTAGTTCATCAGGGTTGATGAATCAAATTACATCTATACCCATAGAGTCCGTCGAAGTAGATAGCTCGTTGCCGAATAAGATCGACGATACCGCTGCAGTTGTTTTCAAGACCAATGGGTAGTTGTAAGAATGCCGCGTTATGTTTAAGTTTGCTCCTACGAAGACCAACACATTTTTACAAACCAGTAGCATTATTATGTCAATCCAAACCTGAGCTGCGCAAGCACTCGATAGGGATTGGCTCCCGCACGATCCAGTTTGTTTATGAACGCGAGACAAGGAACGTCGTATCGTTTCATCTGGCGATTAACGGTCAAAGTTTGGCTCTGAACCCCCCCAACGGCACACAATACTAGCACGGCGCCATCCAAAACGCGCAACGCACGCTCGACTTCGACGGTAAAATCGACGTGGCCTAATCCTCTCGTTTACATTACCGTAAACTAAGACACGGTACTTTTTACCTGGAGTATCAATAATGTTGATGTTATAGTCTTTCCATACGGTATATGTTGCTGCACTCTGAATGGTGATTCCGCGCTGCCGCTCCAACTCCATAGAATCCATAGTCGCTCCCACGTTATCTTTACCTTTAACCTATATTGTACTTATGTAATAATTACAAAGCTCAGCTCAGTCAAATCACGATTACTTCGTGCATGGCATCTATTCTCCCAGTATAGTATAAGATACGTTCGGTCAGTGTAGTTTTTCCTGAGTCAATATGGGCTGAGATACCAATATTTCGAATTTTGTCTAAATCTTTGTGTTCGGCTAGCTTTGCAAAAGAGGCAAGTCTAGCACATGGGGGTGTAACCTGGAAATTCAACAAATCTCGTTAAATATTGTTTTTGAAAAACAATATACTTGTACATTTTGCAGTGTACGGTGAAAATGATTACTCCACAACCGGAGGGGATTTAGTTTCTTAGGGAGAATCATTGCGAAAAAAAATATACGAAAAGCGCAATGTTCACTTGCCGTGTCGAGTTCAGGTTGCGAACTGGGAGACCTTACTTAATAGCTAGATGTCAGGAGTGTATAAGAAATTTCAAACGCCACCTGCTGGCTGCCGAGTATATCACAATTGTGAAATAACCGCACAAAGTAGACACGGTAGTCCCCATACACTTTCAGTCGCATTGGTGGCCATCTTGGCTTTGGTGTGCTGAGAAGCGGTCGGTTGATTGCAGCGTCCGTTTTTTCGTGGTTTACCAGTGATTAGAAAGCTCCCTTACGTAAGTTATTCGGTCTGTTGCTTTCGTGAATACCATCGAAGTTATTTTACGACACTTTGTCTGTAAATTTCAGCTTAGATGTTGCAGCCTTGCGGAGTAGATAAAGTAGGCCAATGCCACTTGGTTAATTAATAGGAAAGGTTGCGCGTGATTTAATTGTCAGCTTCTTTGCTTTAAATTCCCTCTGTTATTGTGAAAACCATTCAGTGCAGTCTGTTGACAAACGCATTAATTGACGTATTATTTCTAGGACTGGTAGCTGGAAAGCAAGCAAAATACCCAACAATGGGTACGCTGGGATCCGACTCAAAGGCGACTCTTCGGCTAGTTAAGAGAGTGCAGTTTGGTATCCTTAGCCCAGATGAGTTGGTAAGCTTTATTTTATTAGTCTTACATAATTATTAATTGTACGTGCTATTCTTTTTAGCGTCGCATGTCTGTGACAGAAGGAGGCATCAAATACCCAGAAATTATGGAAGGTGGCAAACCAAAACTGGGTGGACTTATGGACCCTCGGCAAGGTGTCATAGATCGTAATACTCGCTGCCAAACTTGTGCGGGAAACATGACAGAATGTCCTGGTCATTTCGGGCACATTGAACTGTCAAAGCCTGTTTTCCACGTTGGTTTCTTTGCTAAATCCATCAAAATCATGAGATGCGTGTGTTTTTATTGCTCCAAACTTTTAGTGAGCCCTGTAAGTATACGAAGTTGTAAAGTAAGAAGAGAACTTATGCGTTATTTCCTCTATAGAACAATCCCAAAATCAAAGAAATTGTGATCAAGTCTAAAGGTCAACCGCGCAAACGCATGGCACACGTCTATGACTTGTGCAAAGGAAAGAACATTTGTGAAGGAGGTGATGAGATTGATCTGGGCAAAGAAGGCGAAGATGCACAACAAGTAAATAAGTGCTACCGCTGACGTTACGGTCTTACAACTTTATTTTATTTGTAGCCTAAGAAAGTCGGTCATGGTGGCTGTGGACGATATCAGCCAACCATCAGACGTGCAGGTTTGGAACTGACAGCTGAATGGAAACACGTTAATGAAGATTCACAAGAGAAAAAGATAGTCTTAACGGCGGAAAGAGTGTGGGAGATTTTTAAGCATATCTCCGGTAAGCCTTTGTTTGAAAGTGATAAATAAGGGTGAAACGTAATGTTCTTGGTTGGTTTAGATGAGGAGTGCTACATTTTGGGTATGGATCCCAAATATGCACGACCAGATTGGATGCTCGTGACCGTTGTACCGGTCCCTCCTTTGGCCGTTCGTCCTGCAGTTGTTATGTTTGGTTCTGCTAGGAATCAAGTATGTTTTATGTTAAACTTCTGTGCAAGTTTATAATTTGTTTAAATGAAAGGACGATTTGACCCACAAGCTGGCTGATATTGTAAAAGCCAACAATGAGTTGGTGAGAAACGAACAAGCTGGTGCAGCTGCTCACATTATTGCTGAAAACATCAAAATGTTGCAGTTTCATGTAGCTACTATGGTGGACAATGACATGCCCGGAATGCCCAGGTAGCACAGTTTGCACCTTGTTAGTTTTCCGTCTACAAATTTCACTGACGAAAGTAGCAAAGCTTAACAATGTTTATTTATACGCGCAACTCCTACGTAGAGCCATGCAGAAGTCTGGAAGACCGATCAAATCCATCAAGTCACGTCTGAAAGGCAAAGAAGGGCGTATTCGAGGAAACTTGATGGGAAAACGTGTGGACTTCTCCGCTCGTACTGTCATTACTCCTGATCCAAATTTACGTATTGACCAGGTCGGCGTACCCCGCTCCATTGCTCAGAACTTAACTTTCCCTGAAATTGTCACACCATTTAATATTGACAAGTAAGACATCTTCTGTCGAATCTTTGTTCTCCAAAAAACATATCTTATAATGCTGTTGAGACTAAATTATGTGCATTACTCTTCTTACTCAGAATGCAAGAACTTGTAAGACGTGGTAATAGCCAGTACCCAGGCGCCAAGTATATTATACGCGAGAACGGCGAACGTGTGGATCTTCGTTTCCATCCGAAACCTTCCGATTTGCATTTGCAGTGCGGCTATAAAGTAGAGCGCCATATTCGCGATGGCGATTTGGTCATCTTCAATCGTCAGCCCACTTTACACAAAATGTCCATGATGGGTCACAGAGTCAAAGTCTTACCCTGGTCTACTTTTCGAATGAACCTGAGTTGTACCTCCCCTTATAACGCCGACTTTGACGGTGACGAAATGAACTTGCACGTTCCACAGTCCATGGAAACAAGAGCCGAAGTCGAAAATATTCACGTCACCCCTCGTCAGATCATCACACCCCAAGCCAACAAACCAGTCATGGGTATTGTGCAGGATACACTCTGTGCTGCCAGGAAGATGACCAAGCGTGATGTCTTTCTGGAAAAGGATCAGATGATGACACTCCTCATGTTCTTGCCCACTTGGGACGGAAAAGTGCCTCAGCCTGCCATCTTAAAACCGAAGCCTTTGTGGACAGGTATAAGATAAAAAGGAATCTGTCCTGCGTAACTTCTATACGTCGGTCTATTATGTTATCTTAACTGTGTTTGTATGTTTTTTATTCTGACTCCGATATCAGTAAAGAAATAATTGTATCTTCATAGGCAAGCAGCTGTTCGCTTTGATTATTCCCGGGAATGTAAATATGATCAGGACTCACGCTACTCATCCAGATGACGAAGACGCTGGTCCCTACAAATGGATTTCTCCGGGGGACACTAAAGTTATGGTAGAACATGGTGATCTGATCATGGGAATTCTGTGTAAGAAAACGTTGGGTGCCTCCGCGGGATCTTTGTTGCATATCATTTTCTTGGAGCTCGGGCACGAAATTTGCGGGCAGTTTTACGGCAACATTCAAACTGTCGTCAATAATTGGTTGCTGCTCGAAGGTCATTCAATCGGTATCGGTGATACGATTGCTGATCCCCAAACCTACTACGATATCCAAGAAACCATTCGTAAAGCTAAAGAAGACGTGATAGAGGTTATTCAGAAAGCTCACAATGACGAGCTTGAACCTACGCCTGGTAACACTTTACGTCAGACCTTCGAAAACCAAGTAAAGAAGAAGTTTTTTGTTAACTTTTGGTGGTTACGTTTGTTGTATGTCTTGTATAGGTCAATCGCATTCTCAATGACGCTCGTGACAAAACTGGTGGATCTGCCAAGAAATCTTTGACGGAATACAACAACTTAAAGGCCATGGTGGTGGCTGGTTCCAAAGGTTCCAACATTAATATCTCGCAAGTTATTGCTTGCGTAGGCCAACAGAACGTCGAGGGTAAACGAATCCCTTTTGGTTTCCGGAAACGTACCCTTCCCCACTTCATCAAAGACGATTACGGTCCAGAATCTCGTGGATTCGTAGAAAATTCGTACTTGGCCGGTTTGACTCCTTCAGAATTCTTTTTCCACGCTATGGGTGGTCGTGAAGGTCTTATCGATACTGCCGTCAAAACCGCAGAAACTGGTGAGTTCTTGAATTTAGTATTTGTATTGTATTTAACTTGGATTGTACTAACGCGGTTCTCTTTCTCAGGTTACATTCAGCGTCGTTTGATCAAAGCTATGGAGTCTGTCATGGTAAACTATGACGGTACAGTGCGTAACTCTGTGGGTCAACTTATTCAGTTGCGCTATGGCGAGGACGGTCTCAGCGCTGAAATGGTAGAATTCCAGTCGTTACCTACGATAAAGCTGTCCAACTCGGCTTTCGAGAAAAAGTTCCGCTTCGATCCTAGTAACGAGCGTTACCTGCGTCGAATTTTCAGTGAGGATGTAACACGAGAACTCATGACAAGTGGTGAGGTCATTAGTGAGTTAGATGTCGAATGGGAACAGTTATCCCGAGATAGAGAAGCTCTGAGGCAAATTTTCCCCACTGGCGAAAATAAGGTGGTCCTACCTTGCAATTTGCAGCGAATGATTTGGAACGTCCAAAAGATCTTTCATATTAATAAGAGAGCTCCCACTGACCTAAACCCTGTGCGGGTCGTGCAAGGTAAGATGCTTAGCAAAAACAAGATCAAACTTTGGACGTTCATTTAATCATCTCCCTTAGGCGTGCGTGACTTGCTGGAGAAGTGCATTATTGTCAAAGGAGAAGATAAACTTAGCAAGCAAGCCAACATGAACGCTACATTGCTGTTCCAGTGCTTGGTGAGATCCACTTTGTGCACCAAAAGGGTCGCGGAAGAATATCGACTGTCTTCCGAAGCGTTTGAATGGTTGATTGGAGAAATTGAAACTCGCTTCCAGCAAGCTCAGGTATATAGCCGTAAAAAACAGGTGTTATGGTAATTTGAGTTGATAACCTGATTCTTTTCTAGGCTCAACCTGGAGAAATGGTGGGAGCTTTGGCCGCACAGTCTTTGGGTGAGCCCGCCACTCAGATGACACTGAACACTTTCCATTTTGCTGGTGTGTCTTCGAAGAACGTAACGCTTGGTGTGCCTCGTTTGAAAGAAATTATCAACATCAGTAAAAACCCGAAAGCTCCCTCCTTGACTGTATTCTTGACGGGAGCGGCGGCTCGCGACGCCGAGAAAGCCAAGAACGTGCTTTGTCGCTTGGAACACACGACGTTGCGAAAGGTCACTGCCAACACGGCCATTTATTACGATCCCGACCCCCAAAACACTGTGATTTCTGAAGATCAAGAGTTCGTGAACGTCTACTACGAAATGCCTGATTTTGATCCTACGCGAATTTCTCCTTGGCTTTTGCGTATTGAGCTGGATCGCAAGCGTATGACGGACAAAAAATTAACCATGGAACAGATTTCCGAGAAAGTCAATGCGGGCTTCGGTGACGATCTGAACTGTATTTTCAACGATGACAATGCTGAGAAACTCGTCCTGCGTATTCGGATAATGAATAGCGACGATTCCAAATTCAGCGAAGAGGAGGAACAAATTGACAAAATGGAAGATGACATGTTTTTGCGATGTATTGAGGCCAACATGCTCTCTGACATGACCTTGCAAGGCATTGAAGCCATTCACAAAGTTTACATGCATCTGCCCCAAACAGATAACAAGAAACGTATTGTTATCACAGAAGCCGGCGAGTTCAAACCTATTGCGGAATGGTTATTGGAAACGGACGGTACCTCGCTTATGCGCGTCTTGAGCGAACGACACGTGGACCCTGTCCGGACGTACTCGAACGACATTTGTGAAATCTTCGCGGTACTGGGCATTGAAGCCGTCCGTAAATCCGTTGAGAAAGAAATGAACATGGTGCTGCAGTTTTATGGTCTCTACGTCAACTATCGGCATTTGGCCTTGCTTTGCGACGTCATGACAGCGAAGGGTCACCTGATGGCCATTACGCGTCACGGTATTAACAGACAAGACACTGGTGCCCTTATGCGTTGTTCCTTCGAAGAAACGGTCGACGTGCTCTTGGACGCCGCTTCGCATGCTGAAGTTGATCCTTTGCGTGGAGTATCAGAAAACATCGTGCTTGGACAACTACCCAAAATGGGAACTGGTTGTTTTGACTTGCTCCTAGATGCTGATAAGTGCAAGCAAGGCATGGAAATCCCGTTAGCTGTTGGCGCCGGTAAGCTATTTTATGTGCTTCTGTTTGGTGTCATTACTTCTAGTATGTAGTCTTTCTTCTTTCTTTCTTTTTTTCTTTTTGTGATTTCATGGTTGCAGTTGTGCACTTGTGCAATATCCATAAATCTTACTCAAGTGAATCGATTTTTACTGCTTTGTATATTATAGGTATTGGTGCTGGAATGTTCTTTGGCGCAGCGGGCACGCCTGCTGCTGGCATGAGTCCTCAGATGACGCCCTGGAATCAAGTGGCGACACCAGCATATGGCTCCGTCTGGTCGCCAGGAATGGGTTCTGGTATGACTCCTGGTGGACCGGGGTTCTCTCCTTCTGCTTCGTCAGATGCCAGTGGCCTGTCACCTGGATATTCTCCAGCGTGGTCTCCTCAGCCTGGTTCGCCTGGGTCACCTGGTCCGTCTATGAGTCCGTATATTCCGTCGCCGGCTATGTCGCCCTCGTACTCACCGTCTAGCCCGGCTTTCGCCCCGGCTAGCCCAAGTATCACACCGTCTAGCCCGAGCTACAGCCCGACGAGTCCTAGCTATAGTCCGACTAGCCCGTCGTACTCACCGACGAGTCCGAGCTACAGTCCAACCAGCCCGAGTTATAGCCCCACCAGTCCAAGTTATAGTCCGACTAGCCCTAGCTACAGCCCGACTAGCCCTGCTTATAGCCCGACCAGCCCATCGTACTCTCCTACCAGTCCAAGCTACTCACCGACAAGTCCGAGCTATAGCCCGACCAGTCCTAGTTACAGTCCTACCAGTCCCAGCTACAGTCCGACAAGTCCATCGTACTCTCCAACTAGCCCGAGCTATAGTCCAACAAGCCCGAGTTATTCACCCACTAGCCCTTCATATTCACCGACCAGCCCGTCGTACTCGCCTACGAGCCCGAGCTACAGTCCGACGAGCCCGTCGTATAGCCCGACAAGTCCCGCGTACTCGTTATCTTCCCCAGCGTCCCCCAAATATTCGAGTAACTACTCACCGACTTCACCGAAATATTCGCCGACGTCGCCTAACTTTTCGCCGACGTCGCCCTCGTACTCTGCTACTTCGCCTCAGTATAGTCCAAGTAGCCCGAAATACAGTCCTACGAGCCCAACTTACAGTCCCACCAGTCCCAAGTATTCGCCAACATCGCCTACCATGTCTCCGGGTGTACCTGGTTTCTCTCCTACAAGCCCGTCTTATTCACCGTCTAGTCCGGCTTACGAACCGGACTATGAGCAAGATTCTCGCAGGAAGTCTTCTAAGAGAAAGTGATTGGTTAACCAGATATCGTTATTCCAAATGTATTTTTATGGGTTTTGGACATTCTTGATTAGCTTTACAAGCTGTACTTGTGTGACTTTGGAAAGCAAGGTTACTTTGAAACGTTAGTAAAAAATGCCACTGGTTAAAAAAACTGATTCGAGACTTTTTGCTATCATTTCCTATAATACAATGAATTGAATCTAATTATATTTTGCCTGGGGGAAAATGTGACATGTCTGTTTGAATAAATAATCAGGAATTGTATTCAACTTGCCTTTTAGCGTTCTGGACTTCCCGGTAAAGAAAAAACAAAGTGTATCCTCATGCGGCAAACATTGCGTGAGGACAGCTACCTAACGCCTTTTCACGTGTTCTTTTTCAGATAAAACGCTGTTATATACACTTACAATTTTTTTGTGTCAGATCGTTTTGAACCTATCCCGAAAAAAATACTTACAATGCCACGAATGTCACAAACATGTTAAGTAGCGCAAGGGGAAAATTCCATGCCTAAGAAAAACAAGCGGGAAAAATACATACCTGGCTTAAAGCATTCATGCATTGGCTTCATTCGGTATATCGTCTTTTACTGGAGCGATTATTTTCTTCTCATTATTATTATTATTATTTAACTACGGCGTGATCGTAGCTCTTTGGCTGTAAGGGTTCTATACAAGCAGATTTAATACACTGGATACTCGAGCGATTATACTTTCGCTGAACGTCTCACTGAAGTTTAAAAGGCGTTGGATTATGGCGTTTGTGTCGCCATGATTCATATAAAAGTCTTCGACATCGATTTCTAAGAGCGAGTTGGTCGAGCGGTCTAACGGGTAACACTGAGATCGTGAGGTCGCAAGTTCGATCCCTGTTGTGGCCTGGTTATTTTATTTGAGGAAAACTCCAGGTAATATCCTCATTTCTCCATCCTTCCCTTTCCGAGTTCCTTCCTGGCTCGGTCCCTATCTATCTTGCTTACACCTATCCAGTATGGAGTACCTAGTAGTTCGGGAAACCGAGCCGCGTGGGAAACAGAAGGATAGGAGCGAATACGAAGGATACGGACCAGCTAAGGAGGAGCAAGGACGGGAAGGAAGGCGGAGCTCCAGTTTTTCACGATTTCTGAACATTGTTTCTTATGGAAAATAACCCGAAAAAAGCCTTTCCAGCTCGAAAACGTGACCACGCCTATTTTTTCGAATTTCCACCAATGGGAAGATAGGATTTTTGGAGGGACGTCGCTATTTTTGCGGGAAATTAAAAAAATACGATTTCTTGGGGTGCAAATGTATTGAAAAATACTACAAAATACAGCAAAAATAGGTTTCTAAAAATCAGAATTTTGCGTACAATTTTCGGGGTTTTAGCAAAATATTTTCGGAGGTGTTTCTTGTTCAATTCACGCAGATTTTGGACAGAACGCTTAAAAATATAAAAATCGGACCTTTTAAGTAATACTTGGGACAGTAAGGATGCTAACGCTTAACACAGTAATCTTCAGATTCAAATTCGCGCACTGAATAAAAAAAGAAAGAAACACGTTTACAAAAGAATTGAAAGAATGTAAAAAAATTATGCTAATCCAGCGAGACCTTAAAAGCTGCGCGAAGAGAAGTACGAGGAATAAATACATTTTATTAATATATCATGATTTCGGTATACTGCCCTCGATAGATCAGTTAAGAGGTAAACGCCAACACTAAAATCGGTCAATTTAAATCGCTATCCTTTACGTAAAAAACAGAAAAAATACCAGTAACTAATAAGCAGATACAACCGCACGACAGAACCGACGAAACGAAGACTGAAAAACTTGAGGATAAAAGGAAAAAAAGGACGACTCAAGTTTAGAAACAAATTTAACTGTCTATCAACATACGAAAATACAAGTCGAGAATGACTGACTCGCAGATTCACTCCAAGAAAAAAGCACCTTCTTTCGTGACAGGAGGTAAGGGACGACGTGAGATTTACCAACTGGTCAAACGCTGTTCAAACGCATGCTTTCATTTCCTGAAAACAAACAAATCATAGTTTTCATTAGTATAATACAAAAATCTAAATTTTAATTGTGTTACCTAAATGAAAGGCGAGACATTTTTAAGAGTATTTGTAAATCATCACGGTAACCTAAGCACACAATTCTTGAGTGAAGTTCCTCGAGATTTGCCGATATTTTGCATGAAGAACATGCACGAGAGCATATCGAAGAACACATCTTAACGAATAACGTAGTCCAAATCTGCAAGACGGATAAAAAAATTAGCAACCTTATCATCGTGTGATTCTGAGTTACCGTTAGTACACAAAAGAAACTTCACTCACACCTTAATTGGGTCGATAACTTCCGACACGTGATATACTGCCACTGATGTGCTCATTGTCATTCAAAATCCAACGGTACCAATAAACTTGGACGTCACTACACAAAATGGCTGTTGCTCTTCATTCCGACTAAGCGGTTGGAGTTAACAATCCTAAGCACACAAGAGAACGAAAACAAAAAACATTCAGAATAAACACTTCCTTAAGTATCTAGCAGAACGACTTGTAAAACTTCGTATTCTCTAAAACACGAGAGAAAATGTCACCAAAGTCACTCAAAAATGCTCAACCGGTCTTGTCGATTTGCGCAAAATAAATCCGCAAACTTAGGGTAACATCACTAGCCAACACATTGACGTCACGAGCTTTTCTTCGACCCATTTGCCAAAGAACATTAAGCATTCATTCAAAGAACAGCTCGACACCGAATTTATTTTCACATGAAAACTTTTCAAAATGACGTGACGGTTACATAACAAACGCACAACTCACCTATTCAGTTGAAGACATACGACAAATCACTCAGACACTGTTATAACTACCACAGCACTTTCACTGAAAAACAGCGAGCTTTTTGTAAGAGCACAAAACGCAAACATGACCTGTTGAACTCTCGTGAACGACTGACCCAAGCCGCAGCAGGGCACGCTTGCCTGCGTGACACAACAACAGTAAGGTCAGAAAAGCACGCCTGTGTAACCTCCAGGAAATAAAAAGCCCGCTCTACTGTAAAACAAACACTATGTGCAATTATTTGTTATATCCTCTATTAAATTTTCATACATGTAACAATTATAAGGAAAACTCACTGGAAAGAACGTGGCTTAGGAAGAAAACGGCTGTAGCGTGCGCAGAGTTTTGCGCCGGATTCAGATTATTGTTCGGATCAAGCTCAGCTTAGATGTTTGGAGATAAATAACCTACGTCTGAAAGTAACACTGAAGAAGGATAACTTTCTATAACTTTCTACGTCGAACGAACGTGTACAGAAGATCTGAAAGCTAAAATTCACCAAAAGGATCGCATGTTGGTGAGATTTGTAAATAACTAGGAAACCAAAGTTGGGAGTATAACCCTTTATAATATTGCAAGCTCAATTTTTCTTTCATTGCTTATATTTAATAACCAACCCGAAAGTGTACATTACGTTAAGAAGCGCATAGTTACGAACAACGTACAGTGTGTAGCTGTTTGCCAACGTAAGCAAAAAGTGGTAAAAACATAAAGCATACTGACTCTTATTGTAAGTTTGCTTCTATATATTTACTACCCTTTAACCAAACTCGGAACAGTTGCTCCTTAACGACAAATACAACGATGTCGAATTCCAACTAGGCTATTCGTTTATAGACGCACGCAACCATATTAACCATATTAAGTGGCCTACAAAGAAGTTTTAAAAAAGACACCAGTTTTCGGTTACAACTCCATTGTAGGCATCACAAGGATGAGGAGGTTCATTCCTCAAAAAAAAACTCTGCTGTACACGTGCAAGATTCAGTAGAAATACGAAAATGTTGTCGTTTTACGAACAATTTCCAGTTGTGAACACCTGCAAAAACTCAAACCCAACTCGAGAGACTATCACAAAACATTGCCGCTGTCAACTTTTCCTGATATCCCTGGAGGCCGTTAACGTACTGTACAACGTCTAAGAATGAAAAGGAGGGGTTGACCAAAACAATCTCATCTCAGAAAAATTTTCAGATCTTCGTCTCGAAGATTTTACGCCGGTCTCGATCTCGGTTTGAAAGCTTTCTGGTCTCGAAGCCTTACGCGAGGATTAGGAAACAGAACTGTCTGAACTTTCGCAGGACTTAAGAACACTGGAAAATACTTGATTCCTAACGTAACACCTACCACTTCTTCACTAACTTGCCACTTCCAACTTACTAATCTTTCTCCATCAACACCCGTAATGCCAACATTATATTAGAAAGCTAGTGCTCTGTTTTGATTCGAAGAACATAGAGACAGGGATTATAACTGTGACTAAAATCTGTTTGTATCTCAGTAAATTCGCAGAACTTGACATTTACAGTTATTAAAGAAAAATTTACAGTAGAACCGACTGAATCGACGAACACCTTTGTCTTAGCAAATGAGAACTGTCTCGAGATCGAACCGATTTGACGGTCTCCACCTCGGTTTAAAACTTAAGGTCTCGGTCTCGTCTCCGTCTCGAGAAAGTCGATCTCAACAACCCCGTTCTCCATGAGATCTTTAACCACCAGACGCTGTTACAGCGACCATTGTTACAGATCAAGATTCACAATTTTACCGTCAGAAATTAAACATACCTTTGAAAAGCAACATTCTACTCAACACGAGTAAATGATCTTGTATTACAATTTCACTGTATCCATTGATAAAACTTTTGTATTTATACATCGGCTCTTGCTATCCCTTGCTCTGAGTTTGAATATGTGCTGGCGAGGCGGGATTCTTGGTTGTTGACGCTGCCACTAACGACTTTATCTGTCCTACCTTGCACAGAATTTACCACCAGATTAGACCACGATACCACCGTAATAAGACAAATCTTGAAAATTTCCCTAGAAAGCTTTTTCAGGAAACTTGCAACACGAAAAAGGTCTTTCCTTCAAGATATTTCGTTACAGTCGGAAGGTTTAGTGAAAAACAGGCTTTCCACCTGTCTTCGCTATTAGCATAAAACACAGCTAGGGTATAATTACATGCGACCGCACGTGACAGAAATGTTAATCGATGGTGACAAACGACGAGCAAAGTGGAGCACGGCAGGGAGGAATGACTGGTGCGCATAACGAAGTAAACTGTGTTAAATGAAACGAAGCTTTGTGTTTAGCCAATAATTTCAAATTCCTCCCCTTCTTCTCCCTCTGCCGTACCTATTAATGACATTTCATTAACACCTTAAGAAAGGCTACAGGACGAGCAAACTTTTTAACGACTTACTAACTGATGCAACTTGAAAACTCTCCAAGTTTTCTTCGTTCCATTCAGGGAGTCTTTCCGAAGCTAATTCAAACAACGGTCTGTCTTTGATCAGCACCCTCTCATTAATAGTTTCACAGAGGGACCGAAACTCCGCTTCATTTCTACAAAAGAAACCCTAAAATCACAATTTACTATACTACAGTTCAACTTGTCATGAAAATTCAGTGTCATCAAGAAATGTCTGAACACGCCAAACTACCGGAAATGTAGCACGACAAATAAGAAAGGAGAACAAACATGAAATCATCAAAGCTGTTATACATTAAACATAAGGTGAAGTATGGGAACACAGCAATGCAAACTTCCTTTATGATTTTATGGCAAGACCAAAATGCCTTGTGTCAAAAGAGAACCTGTTTTGTAGCTCCGTCTCATTGCCAATCATGTAAATATAATGTTTCATGCAATACAGTATGGGCATAACTTTTTAAAAAATAAAAAAAACAATTATAGGTATTTCTGTAGCTTACAAGCGCTATGGATGGATCTAAACTTCTAATGGGCAGCTTCCCTGGCGAGTAGCAGTGATAACTTGCATCAATGCTGGGATCGTTATTTATCTCCTGGAGATCTTGGTACGGTTGCGTTATGTGAGGATCCAGAAAAATTACTTCATCACCTAGGAAGTTTACGCAAATTACTTTCCAGGACTCCCCAAATAAAGGTTTTGTGATGTACCCATATAGCCAATGAAATAGAGCGCATGGGTTGGTTTTCCTCCAATAATGCCAACGCATTCAGGTAATTCAAAGCAAGCCTTAAAAGTTGCAAACAATAGTCAACCCTCCATTGCACTATTAAGTAACTATACTTTAATAGGCTCCACATAAATAGGATTTATTTCCGAAAGACCCAGACGGAGAGGTATAAACAAAAGAAGCGGTTTCCAACCTTCTGGTCTTTTGCATTTAGACTCGATCTCCTTCGTTACTACAGTGTTATCTAGCGCAACGTGTACTTCAATATTACTCCACACATCATAGATCGCCAGCTTCCTAAAGGATCACGAACGAAGGGTAGAAGACATAAAGTTGACGATTTTTCTTTTTTTTTTCTTTTTACTTGACGGCTTGCGCTACTGTATTGGGACCAAACCATTCGCCCACTTCTTTGCCTTCTGATTCACCCATTAGGGCTATCTGGTGTATAGAAAAGGGAGCTGAACGTCTATCCTCAAACAAACCAAGTAAGCGTCGATAAGTTTCGACGCATGTCATGCCATTTGACGTCCATTTCCAATCCGAACCTTAGAAAAGTAATGGTAGAATTATGAGATGTTATAGCACATGTAAATCAGGTAGTACCAAGATGAAGGAGAGTCAGTGCTTGTGCTAGTACCATTTGTCCACATCGCAGCATACACCCCCAACCTTTATCCGAAGAATACCCTGTTTCTCCTATAGTAGTGAAGTTTTTTCTATACGTAAACCAGATTTTGGACAAAATCGCCCGCTTCAAATCATCTAATTCTAGAAAAATTCATAAATACAAAGTTCGAGAACGTCATTTCATCCATTACCTGTTCTTGTACTATACTGTTTACCCAAAACCCAAACCAGCTCATCTGAATCAAATATGTCCTGGTTTTCAAGAGGATTGGCCTCGTATGTCACACAGGCTTCAAACATCTCTCGTTGGACTCTTCTATAATTTTACATAAAACTCATGCAAATAATATCGTGTTCCAAGAAAACTTTCACCAAGTAGTTTTATTTATTTACCGATCACTGTGTGACTTTGTTACGTTATCGCCATCTACTGACGATCTTATTCATACATCTGAAACACTGAACTTGAAATCATTCGTTCCTTGAACTCGCCTCCCTATCATTTTAAGATCTTTCACGCTATACTTCAAAAAAGATTGAGACACAATTTTCGTGGAATCCTTGTATTGGGCGCCCTGGACCCATGACCTGACAATGCAATTACAAAACATGTTCTTGCGGACATGGAAATGGGGGAAAATTATAAGAAAAAAATGAAATAAAGTACATTGTCTGCTTCGCCTCCATATCAAACTGCTATTCGCTTTCGCGTATTACCGATAATCAACGCCAACTCAAACTTTGCCCCTGTAGAAAGTTGGAACAATACTTCTCGCTAGGGTCATACATAAAGCAACTGATTCGGTTTCACTTCACATGCAAGTATACATGAAAAAAGGAAGCAAAAACTGGAGGCTTTAGAAAGAACGTTTTCCCTTTCTTTCGTTTCTATGCAATAGCTATTCGTATGGCCAAATTTGGGTTTAGATTCCCCAGGGAAGAAATGAAGACAAAAGGGAACGATTTTATCAAGGCAAGGCAACAAAAATAAGCAATAATTTAGACTGGAAATGAAGCAACCCCTCGCCGGCTCGCTCTGGAAAAAAATCACGAGTGCTGCTACGATGTTTTCGAAAAACCAGCTTTCACCAGGATCGAATCGTATTCTCCTTCGCAAAGAGAAACTTTTATCAATCAAGAGCAGTTATGAATTGTTAATGGCTTATTGACAGAAAATATGGGGGGGGGAACGAAAAGTTGGTAGATAGCGAACGAGACAAGGGGAACCAGGAAAGAAATCAAGAAACAGCTAAAATTGCGTAGGGACCTTTCTGCAGACTAGACAAGCCCTGCCCTTTTGCCACGCCGATGCAGAAAAATGAATATTTTTCGATTTCCTTGGGGTTGAACTCCTGCCTTTCTTTTTAAATCACATACAAATAAATGAAAAAAAAAATCATCCGTCTTCTCCAATTGCCGTTGAAAATTCTCATAATAAAAAAAAGCAATTTTGTTCCAAAATCCCCCGTTGCCCTCTCCACTCGATGAACTCAAAGGCAGCACAAAACATAGAGGGCAAAATGGGCTGCACGCAAGCCTGAAAAATTACAAGAAAAGAAACACGTTAATACAGTTTCCGCACCCAATGAACACAAACCAAATTACCAAGCTTTTAATATCCGTGGGACATAAGGTATTCGCCGAGCTTCTCGACAACCGAGGCTGCTTGTTGAGGTGTAGTAGGCTCTTCATAAATGGAAACGACGACGGCCTTTTCAGTACGCATACAGTGCAAACCCTGCTTGTTCTTCTTGGCTCTCAATACGCGGTCTGTGCCTGATAAGAAGATGAACCTTGTGCCGCCTAACGTGATGCCATTCGCTTGGAAAAATTCGGGGGAATTGTAGTGGCTGGCGAAGGTAGTTAACTCTTCTGCACTGACCTGGAAAAGAAAAAGAATCACATTTATTAACACAAACATCCCAACACTTCAGAATGCAAACGTGCTGACAGCTAACTTGGGCTTTCAATATCAAGTGTTTGTATAACCCGGTCACAGTTGGGTTACAGGGTGACTACTAACCAAACTTGTTGGCATCTTATTTCAGGAAAACGGTAGATGCCACAGACATAGCAACTTGTGTACAAAAACGCTCAGTTGCTGCCACCGTAATGACAGATAGATTTGCGTTCGAATTTGGATACAACTGCACCAATAATAAAAAATACCGCCGCAGTTGCATGCGCGTTAATAGGATAACAAGACAATAATTTCGAACGAATTTGGTCAACCAGATGTTAACCCAAAAACATTTAATCATAATTCAACGCCGGTTAATTATTCCCTTCTGCATATGTTGCTAAGCTCAGCTCGTCTAGCATAAAAGCAGGGCGTGGTGGCGCTATATTGAGGTGGAGGTGACAGGGGGGAGAGGGGAACATGGGGGATGGTGAACGGTGTCCATTTTCTCTTTCCCCAGGACCAAGCGAACTATCGAAATCTTTCCTTTACTGGGTGTACCCAAACGATTCGTCTAGTCAGCCATGTGTCTAGGAATACCGTATACAGAAAAGATCCCCCAGAGCGAGTCCAGCATAGCCGACCAGAAAAAGGGGGGGGGGCTAGAAAAACCGCCATGCTTGCGTACAAGAAATTTGGGGTGGAAAGCGAATTACTAATCGACAATATGCAAGGCTCAAATGCATGACGAAGCCGGTAACCTCAGAACCCCATAGCCCCATTTATTCTCAAACAAACTTAATGTTACAGTTATGACGGCCTTTTAAGGGAAAAGAAAATGGCTTCGTTGCTTGATTAAAGGCTATAATATCATGCGGTTCTGTGATAACGACAGAAGTTTGTCAAGGATGTGGAGCATTAGACGAGTGCCACATGTATCATCGAAAACTAAAAGCTGCTAACGGTAAGTGTAGTATGAGTCAGCTACTTACATTGAAGTTGGCAGATTTGGCCCAGAGAGATCCATCCGTGCCAATAATGGCGGCTTGGTTGACGAATCCCGATGCCAACAATTGCTTGTCTACGTAATCTTGCCAGCTCATGATGCTATTTGGAAGAATTCGTTTAAATCCTAGACAACGGAGAGATACAGTAAGAACTAATTCAGCTCGGCACTGAACACGCTAGAATCAGAGCCACAGACCGGAGAAACCCAGGCAGAGAGACACCAGAGAAGTTACACGAAAAGAGGAACGACAATCGGCCTCGCCCGCAGATGCAGCTTTCCGTTCCTAACCGGTACCCGACGCCAACTCGACGGTTACGAACCGCATATGACACAGCTGGTGAAGTAACCGAGTCCTCTGGCGCTGACCCGCTTTGTTCGCGGATCCCTACCAAGGATGTACTGCTCCGCCGGATAACCAATCACAAGCCGCCGTTTGTAGGGAAAAGGCTGTAGACCGGGTCTTTCGAAATCTGTGACTCATTACGCACCGATAGCCAGAAATGACCGTGCGACTTTTCGAAAAGGGGGTGTCTTTCTTGCGTATTACACGTGTTGTACGCGAACAAATGTTTATTATTTCTTATTGTTATTTTACTTCATGATAGACATAATTCTATATAGTCTATAATTATTTGCGTTAGTTCATTATTACCTTAAAGCAAATCCTCTTTTTACAGTGGCAAGTCCAAACCGACGAATCAAAGCGAAAGCCTGCGCGGCCAAAACCAGTATAAAAGTAGTCTGGATCTAAATAATAGCGATAGTCAAAATATCGTTTCCGCCTTCCTGGATAGTTTCCGGGAAGCAAAACTAGTAGTGATAACACCGAGGAGCAACCATAATTTCGAGGAAGTAATTGTTGGTAATAGTACAGTTAACTAGTATACCGCGAAGTTTGACAGAAAGAACGCTAAGGATACTATCTTTGAAAAAAAAATCTTTCATTTGTTACATACACAATTGTCCCATGTATCGGGAGAATACAAAAATAGACAGCGCGTTCAATGGCACCTGCGTGTTCACGAATTGTTAGGCACTGGTAGTGCACCGGCAACCGCGTAGCGTTTTCAACATTGCATGGACGTGCTGCGCGCAATGCACAGCTTCTCCTTTTTTTTCGGGCCGTACTGGACATTGAAGTCGCCGTTTCCGTAACCAGCTGCTTCGTGATCATTAATCACTGTCCTGGTGGGTTTTGTTACCTAATAACCGAAAGCTTTGCTTCACGGAGAATGTTTAAACAATTTAAGAACAGCTCTGGACACTGAACAAAAAAGCAAGCGACTGCGTCATAACCCCATCTGGACTTTGATCTCTGAGAACGAAATTTTTAACCACCGGCATTAGTTGAGAACAAGCTCAGTGAAGAGGTGTCAGATTTGGTGAAGTGTCGCCATTACCCTCAAAGTATTTATTAACCTAGTCCGAAACGAGGGTAAAGAAAACCAGAAACGTGTCAATCAAAGAAAAAAAATACAGCCGATACTTGAAAAACATGTTTTGAAGCGGACATCCGCTAACGCAAGGAATCGTTTATCTTTGCCGCAGAAGCCTCAAGATAGCTCTGAGGCTAGATAAAATCGCGTCGCGTTTGCCACGTAACCAAACCCACTTTCCGTTTTCGATTAAATGTTTGGGATGCAAAGGTTTGCCACATCCTTGACCAAAGGAACGCGTGTATTTTCTTCTGCATTTACTTTCGAACAACGATAAAGAAAAAGAAAGGAGAAAAGGAAGCTTTCTGGGTAACAGAGAGTTACTACAAAAACATTTCTACTGTGATAAAATTCAGAACTGAAAAGTTTTCCCAATGTTACACTTATCGCTACACGCTGCCATTAACGCCTTGCTTTTTTCGATTTACGGTGCCTTCTAGGAGACTTGGAACGGGACCGAGTCCGTGAGCGTTTCGATCTTCGCGACGACGGGCTCCTCGACCTTCCGTCACCTTCACTTCGACCGCTGCTCTTCTGACGTTTCGACCTAGGACAAATTCCCAATTATTACAGCGTTCTCAACTCGAGTACGGCGGCTAGAAATGGCAAGGGAAATTAAACCTGTTGGGAGTTCGCGACCGAGACCGCGATGGCGAAACGGAACTTGAGCTAGATTCCGAGGATGACGTAGTGGAAGGCGAACGACGCCGATGACGCCGCTCTCCGGACGAGGAACTATCCCGTCTGCTACGTTTATCTTTTCCTCGTTTTTCACGACGTCGCTCTCTATCATCGTCATGGTCCAAGTTCAGGTTTTGGCCTTGTTCAGCTCGTCGCAGCAGCTTCTCCCTGTACCGCTGAACTTCTTCGGAAATACTACGCTTACCACGCAAAGGTTTTGAGTTGGATTCCAATTCGTCCTGATATTGCATCACACGCACTTCCACTTCGCGCAACAGAAGACGTTCTGACTCGGTACTGGCTTGGCTAACAACAGGACTTGTAGTTTCTGTAACTTGGACTCTCATAGACTAAAAATTGAGCTTACCTGTAATTTGCAGTGTCTTGAGATGACTCATCCCTTTGTATTGGTTGTCCATCCAGCTCTTCGTCGTCATAGTCTGATCTTCTCTTGGGCTGCTCCTCTTCTAACGACTCCCATTTAGACGTAGTTACCGCCTAGTCAGCAATTTCATATTGGGAAAACTGGAAAAAAATTAATACGTTCACTTTACTTGTGCTTCCACTTTGGCCGGGTCAATAGTTTCCCATATACTGGGTCTAAAACCGGTAGTTTGCTCATGGGAAGAAGTCTGTCGTCCGTTACTAGAACTCTGACGCCGAGCTACCGGAGATGGGTCTACAAAGTGAAAGAGTATGCAGGTATTTTGGGGACTAAAGCGTGGTTTGAATCAATTAACCTCGTTTGGTGCGCGGTGGTGAAACGACCGTATTGCTAGCAGCAACTCCCTGAGCAGTTCGTAATAACGCAGCGCCGTCTAACGGGACTCCATCCAAGTCCTCGTCTGACAACGGTGCTCCGTCCAAATCCGGGTCTTCTAAAGGAACACCGTCGACATCGGGGTCTTCTTCGTGTTTGCTTTCTTTGACCTCCTCTCGGACCAACCCCAGAAATACGTTTTGGAGATGGATAAGATAATCCTGCGGAAACAAAGCCCAATCTTCCCAAGCTCGGAACACTTGAAGTACACGTTGCTTAAACGCCTCCGCTTTCAAACGACCTTCAATGGCTGCGTACGAGGCGTGCAGGTATTCCATTAAAACTTCTAACTGGGTTTGAAACCTAGGGAAATAAAAATATTACACGAAAGTTATTCTATACACAAACCACACTGAAAAAAAGGCTTACCCTTTGCGATAATACGAAACATTAGTTACTTTCGCCGTACAATTGTAAAATATGTCCGAAATGAGGTACAAGCGGGCCAACTAGGTAAAAAAAACGACATGACATAAGATATGATACGAGAGATAAATTATCTGACAACGAAAAAGAATTAGCTAACCTTTTTTGCTAAGGATGTCTTGGTGGACGACAATGATTCGCTAACGAAATCAATGATTTCTTCCGCAGCTTCAGCATGCTCAATGCAAAAAATCATGGCATCTTGTACTTTGGTTCGTTCAGGGGTCAAGTGACGTAGCATGCTTTCGAATCTCTTTGATTGTCTATCCCCAAGTAACACATAAAAATATAATGGAAAACACAACCTAATCTACTTACGATTTGCTCAGGGTTTTCCGCTTATCTAACTCTGGGCTTTCGTCATCCGAAATGAGTTCTTCCGGCATCCCTTGCGAGTATGGGTTAACAAGGGGTGGCTTCCAAATAGAGCCGCCTAAAACGTTACACGTTAGCTTCGGATAGCAGAGAAAAACACATATAAGAAGGAAAAAATAAACCTTCAAACATTCTGAACTCCTCCGATCGCCAATTTGATGTAGGTTCCCCTTGCAACACGGAATAAAGCTTCCAACGATAGTAGGTATGGGCGGGAGAACGGTTGTCGAACAGAAACCTAGGCAGAAAAAGCTGATTGTGATATTTCTGGTTTCTATCATCTTAACTTACCGGAATGCTGGGTTTTCAATTTCCTTATTCATCAACATTGCTTCAAACATGGGCCCTTCTCTTACCACAAATTCCACCGTGCGATGGATGAGACACAGCAAATTCCTATAAGCAAAAACAACTCTACTTACCCACCGTCCAGTTTCTTCTAAAACTAAATTTTCAAACTCATTTGACCAGCCTTGCGTTAACCGCTAACTATCTTTTAAAAGAGCGAAAAATAAAGGAACGTTCCTGAAAGGCTCAGGACGTTTTTTTAAGAAAAATTAGAATGTAGGGAAACCTCTTCTTTTTGGGAACAGAAATGAGATGAAAACGGTTGCGATGGCGGTGACTTTGGCAAAATTTTGGGACGACGTGTCTCCTTAAGCGGCCACGTTCCGCGATGTAACCTGACGATTCTACATTACCTGTCAGTTGGGATCACCACTTTGACAATTGCCCTGGATATAATCTGCAACAATCAGCATCAACATCAACGATCTTTCGCCCAGACCAGGACGCATCAACACATGCAAAGAATATAGCCACAATGGAGAAATTTGAGCCAATTACCTGTCGGAAGAGTTCCAATCCTGGTCCTTTGGTGGGATATGGCGTTCCGGGCGGTGGTACCTAAACGAAACAATTGTGACACGTTAGTCTTGGTTGGATAATCAACCTTCGCATTGGGATGTTCGATCTTACTTGTTCTGCATCTTCGTTTAAAGGTTGTGCATTAAAAGGCAAACCCGAAGGTGGAGGGGGCATGGTCAGTTCAAGCAATTTTGGAGGAACGTACACCGGTCGAGACGGAATTGGAATAGCTTTTCCCCAACCTAATTTCTGCTCGAATCCCAGCAATTCGCGTCCTAGGGGTTCGAAATCCACTTGTAAAGCACGCCAAGGGAAAATGTAACATTACCGTTCAGATGCTGCATTGCTCGTTGAGCATCCTTGCGATTCATGAAAGCCACAAAGCCACAGTGACGTCCTCGTGCTTTTTCTTCCTCAGAGCGTGGGTACATGATTTTAATGGAACCAATAGGTCCGTATTTTCCGAACACATCTAGGAGAGCTTGTTCCGTCATCTGAAATGTATTCGAAAGCTATAATTCGCGAAAATATGTAATCGATGCACACCTTTGGGTTTATATTTCCAAGATAGATATTTGTTGTTGTAGGGTCTCCCGGATCAAACGATCCTTTAGTTTCCTCTACAAAGTAGGGTTAGACAATCAACATAAGGTGACAAATTTGTACTACACACCAAGTAAAGCAGCAGGTTTCACAGAAATAGGGCTTGGTCCATCAAAGCGGCTACTCTTGGTTGGCAATGGTGCTACTCCTGAGGCAGTCAAGGACGCTTTGAGTCTGTGACGTTCCTCTCGTTCTTCTTGGATTCTGGAAGAATTTTTATTAGTTAACTAAGGTGTCACACCGAGAATTTCTAGCATACGCTCGTAGCTCTTCTTTGAAAGCCTCTAGGTTGCTTTTACGCTTTTCTCTTTCTGTTTTCTTTTTGGCAAGCTTCTCCTTTTCCTTCGATTCTTCAACCTTTGGCTGCCGTGTGCTAAATGTTTCAGCCAGTTCTGCCAATTTGGAAGTAGGCTTATAAAGCTTTCCTTTGTCTTTTGTGTCTTCCTCTACGAAAAAAACGAATTAAGTCTTGTGCACATGTGACGGGTAAGTAATGAAAGTTTTACTTCTTTGCCCTGCATCGTAAGTACCAGCTTTGACCCAAACTTTGTTCAGACCGGCTTTACTAGCTGCTGACTCCTCAAAAGTAGCCACAAACTCTTGAAATACCTGGACAGTAAGAGTGGTAAGATGCCATTCTTTTTAACTCATAAGCTGCTGTCATAATTTACCTCTGCAGCAGCTTCTTCTTCCTGCTTTCTTTTCAATTCCTCCAATTCCCTGTTACTTCGTTTGGCCATGACATGCACTACTACCGTTAAACGGTAGGAATGTTTCTGAATTAAAAAGAAATTTTTAAAATAAACAAGACTTCAGCCTAGACGCCAAACTTGCTTGGAGAATGAAGCCACCAATTGATGAATTTCAGGATCAAAGTCGTGAGTCGTTTAACCACTAGATGGCCTCAGTAACTTCAAATCTGGTGTACTATTTGAAAATAAAACAATAAGCGAACCTCTGTTACGGAATGGGACACAAGATTGCCGTTTTCGGTGAACCTTAGTTTTTCCTGAACCGCTTTGGGATGCATGTCTATTTTTTCGTGAACGGCAAAAACAACACAGGAATGGTGGACGCATGGTTGAGCTAAAGGAGATGATCGTCTAGTTACGTTTTTCTCATTTTATTTTCAATGAGGAAATCTGTCATGTGAAGCCGATGAACGGAACAGTTCACAATGAAATACGCGTAATGTATCAATTACTATGATTCAAAGCAGATGAAACCTTGCTCTCGTGCTATAAAACTTTTAGCTCCGAAGTCCATTTTTCATCTCTTGCGATTGGGCTTTTGTCGCAGACGTCTCATCTCTTATGTCTTTTTAAATGCATTATTTGTGCCTATGCATATTTATTAAATTATCTATATCACGTGTCTGTTTTTAGGTGGCCATTCTTTGCTATACTTTTTGAAAGTAATAATTGACGTACATTAACACTTTCATATGTTAGAAGTAGTAACGTAACAAAATGAACTGCTACCTTTCGTCCTGAAACCTGATTAGCTTAAACAGTAAAACGTAATTGTTCGCATTCTATCCTCGCCAACAATCTTGTACATATAGCACAATTACAACTACACCTTTTTTGTCAACAAACCTGTTAGCGAAGTCGATTTATACAAGACTTTCCACTGATTCATTTCTGCGCACATTATGCACATATGGATATTTTAATTTCAATCTATTTTGGTCTTCATATTCGTTTTTGTATGTCTCCTTTTTTCTCTTTTTGTCATTATATTTTTTATGTTTTTTCTTGTTCTTCTGTACAGTACTCGGCACATAAAACGACCCAAACAAACCGTCGTTTTATGTGCCGAGTACTGTATGTATTGTAGTCTACATAATTTATCTGACTTTTCAGCCATTCTACTTGTGCCTCTTTGATAGCTCGTCTGTCGTCTTGTTATAGTTGCATTCAAACTAAAGTAGAAAACTCATTTGTGTTTTGCATGATCGTCATATTTTGAAGAATTATAAATACAATAGATACACCTCGTTATCACATGGGTCAGTATGTATACATAAAGGGGCATTGAGGGAATAGATTGGGTAGCGGCGTCTCTAACGAACATTTCTGCGAATCATAAAAACTACGCAACTTCGAGGGTACTGTTCTTTTTTTTTCACAGAGTTAGCCACTATCATTTACCGTACTCGCAGACACCCAGAAAATCGTTGTGAGTTTTTAATGTGGGGAACTAGAACGGAAATTAATGGTATCATCCTTAACCTTGCGATTACAAAGTTAAGCCGTGAGTTGCGCGTTGAAAGAGTTCCACTTTGAAATACCGGGAAGGTAACAAAGCACCGTACGGTACTTTTGTATTCATTCACAGACACACTTGCACACAGCTGGAATAAATTAAGGCAAAAGATAAGTTATACACTTTAGAGTTAGCCGGGAGAAAACTCACACAGGCTTAGCAAGAAAAGTCTTAAGTTACAGAAGGACACAAAATATTCGAAGTACAACATTTGCGTAGGACTGGAATGTATGACGCAAGGGCCTCTATAATGTCTGCAGACCTGCTGCATATCAAGTTACCCGCACTTATGCACTGTAGGGAAGGGATCGTTAACTTCGTTGGTTAGATCTCGTGATTGACAATTGGTTTGACCTGGATAATTCTAAGTTAAACTTTCGGGTGTTAGAAAATATGCCAGAGAAAATTCTCTCTACTTGGCTACTTTGACAAATTCGGCATTGTCGAAGCCCGGGTGTAACATGCTAGAAGAGGAAGTCTTGGCATCGCGTTCGAAAGAACGAACACGAAGCAAGAGGAATGTGGAGACAATGACTGCCACAATCAATACTAAGAGCAGCATAACCAAGCCTCCGACGAAACTGGGGGTAGACATACAGATGTGATTGGAGTCGGAGAATCTCGAGAGATCTTGAACCACCACCGTTTCATTGGCCGCACCCAAGTTGAAGGCCACGTCCCCTGGAGCCACGACTTGCAAAATTCTGACAGTTTCAACGTCGGTCATTTCTTGCGTGTCGCGTTTGTAGATCCTCAGGACCGGGAGTCCTTCCACGCTGCGCCGAGTGCGGTTAGCCGTGATGGTAACAGGGATGTTGTTTTCCACGGAACGAGGGCGACCCATCGCAAGAGGGCGTTTGTCATCAGGCTTGTCTTCAGAGTCATCCGCCAAGCCTTCGCGATTGATGGATCCGTAATTGGCTTGAGGACGGGGCAAGTTAACTCCAGCAGGGCGAGCATTGACTGGCAGGGGTTGAGGCAAGGGGGCGGAGCCGTACTGTCCAGCAGACGGCGCAGGGGCGGGCGCAGGAGTAGCATAGCTGGCAGAGGGGGCGGACTCAGCTGCAGCGGCTCCACCGTAGGCGGGCACACGAGGATCGGGTCCGTTGTTGGATGCAGCGTAACTGAGGTCACCTTCGCAACGAGGCTCGGGGCAGTTGTATCGACAGACTTGGATGACGCATTGGAAGTGGACGTTCATGGAGTCGGGGAATTTGAAGGCTTGGAAGTAGGCGTAGGACACGACGGAGGCTGACGGTCCGAAGTTCTTGACTTTCTGGAACTTGCTCATAATCTTGGGACGGAGGACGCAACCATACTGATCTACCAGCTGAATGGGAGCCCGGACACCATCGTGAGCCACGCAGTTCCGGACCAACATGTCGAACTTGTTTTCGTCATCCTTAATAGCCAATACCATGGTCATGGTTTGTCCAATCTTGACAATGCCCGACACTTCGGAAGCCCAGGGTCCCTTGCCGACTTGGATCTGCATCCAGCATTGCAAATTGTCACCCAGGAAGTTAGCAGTGACAGCGTTGACCATGTCGACGGAGAAGGGCCTGAACGTGACCGATTTTTCATAGTAGTCGTACCACGTGCAGCGCAAGCGACGGGCTTGATCCCACACTTCTTGAACCAGAGGGTCGTATTGGATGATGATGGTATTTTCCACAAAGCTGCCGGTGGGCGATGGTTGACCATAGCCAGCACCGGTAAGCGCGTTGGCCGAGGAGGTCATGCCGCAGGAGTTGAGATAGACATCAAAGGTAGCACTGAGTTGACCAGTGCCTGGACGGACATGGACGCAATTGGGATCGCTGTAGTGTCCCTTGGAGAAAATCATACCGTAGAAAGGTCGGTCGAATTCCATGTTAACACGCATGTGAGTTTTCTCGCATTGGACTTGCAAGTTTTTAATTTGCGGCATGTCCGTAGGATTCGCCAGCGGCCAAGCATCATCAGGACCTGGACTAACGGGACCAGGAGCTCCAAGAACATTCCCATACGAAGACTGTGGGGCAGGTTGAAGCGGAACAGGCCCGTAACCTGGAGGGGGCAGGGGAAGCCCACGATGTTCAGCTGGTAATGAAGCCGAATCTTCAGCACATAACACCTATGGAAAAAAAGACCCCAGAAAGCAAATATTAGCATGGGCTTCGATACTCTTATGGTATAACATCACAACAATCACCGACTTTCCCTTACAAGCAGAAGGAAACGTAAGGATAGGAGCAAGGAAAGTAACGGTTTCTTTCATTTCTCTCTATACGCCACAGAAAAAGCCCATTGCACCCGTTTCTAACTGTTTGCCTTCCTATCTCTTCAGCGCAACCTGGACGTATGTTGCTTGACGGGAACGAACCCGCCACGTGTAGCCGGGTTCAACACGTCTATACCTGCACCAGATGTTACTTTTCTTCATTTTTTTCTGAAGGACGACAGCTTTAATGCTCACAGCGTTACCGTTAAAAAGACCCACTTGCCGTTGACCTCTTTTTGCCCTAATCTGCCTAATGCATGCCTTAAGCTTGCATCACATTCAACCGACAAAGCAAGCAGAGTGATACAATCGAGAATCACAACGCATGCAAGCAAAAATTAGCTCACAAATTCTTCGCGTTCATAGCTCAAGCCCTTTTACTTGCAAATAACTGTAGTCAGGTGTGACTACCTGCAAGACATTGAAACCGTCTCATGTTTAACATGCCTTTCAAGGAAAGGTCACGGAAAGCCGGAGTAACATTTTTTTCAAGAACATCGCGTTCCTTAACGGATTAAAAAAGCCGTTGGACATTTCGTTTGTTTCTGTTCTAATAGTTCCCTTTGGCATGGAACGTTTTCTATCATACAGAGCACGAATAAGCCCTGCGAGAATTAGATGTCTTTCTTTACGATATCTTCAATGCACCGAACTGCGCATTGCTTCAAGATCTGACTCCATAAAAAAAATTAATCCATGCAATATTAATGGGTGCTAAGGATCCGAGCTGAAGGCAGATCTTTTTCGGTGGTTCATGAAAGTTCTATCCGCGAGGAGTAGCGCATCCTGGAGCATGGTGAAACAGTGCACGAGGGCAGCATAAATAGTACATTGGTCAGGGCACCATCCCAGTGCACTTGCAACTTTCCCCAATTGGTCTGCGTGGCATCAGTTATTACGTGTCTCTGCAATACGGTCATTCAACCGATTATGCAAAGCAGTATGAATGAGCGGCCATGAAACTAAAGTGGCAAACATGCATGTAGTTCAACATATGCATATTTCATATCGTTGATGCACATGACTTGCTAAAATTTATGGACAGATATCTGAGAATTTCAAGAATTTTTTTTCTAAGGAAACTGCTTCGAAAAGGAAACAGATTTGTTAAGGAGCAGATGGTAAAATGTTTCTTGTGCACCGCAACAGGCAATTTGGGAACGCATGGTGCACACAAATTCCGTAATGCCAATACGTTGCTACAGCATGTGTCACCGCACTACAAAAGTACCTGTGGTGTAGGGGAAAATCTCAGATCTTTCTGTACAAAAGATTTGGTTTGTGGTCTGTCGTTTACTCTATTACTCCGGTATCTGTGACTTCAGAAGGATGGGTAAACTTTACCGTTATAGAATACACTAACAGCAAACGCGTAGAAAAAAGTTCATAAAACGCAGACGTTCCAAAAAAAAGGCAAAACGCGGAAGTCGTTGACTATGCTAACTACCGTGATACATCAGATCGGGAAAAGACAATAAGAACAAAAGTCTGTAACAATGTTGTTCCCATATTCCATCCCGTATATGTCGTTTGCGCTTTCTCCAACCTACTTTCCCCGATGGGGAAATACGGGTACCCACTTGAGTGTACTGGTAATCAGATTTCAAGCAAAGTGGTAACGGCTAGTCTCGCGCAATATTTACGTAGGAAGCAAAAGGCATTACTTTTTTTACCATAAGAGAAAACTGTCAACAGTAACATTGCAGCGTGACTGGTAAATATCTACAGTACAATTGTCAAAGAATGTGTTTAAAACTCACCTGGCTCACGAGGAACAAAGCGACCAACGGTCTAAGCCATGACCAACACTGCAGCATTTTCGTCTTGAAATGTCTAGAAGTAAAAAAATCACAAAATCCAAGGTTAGTCCTTGTTGAGCAGTACAAATCAATCGACGCTTAATGTAGAAATCCGGCAGTTTACCAGCACCAATCTTGCTGGTGCAGGTTACCTCGGAGAGCCGTAAAAGAACTGACTCTCCCCTTGAAACTCGCACGGGAGTTTACAACTAAAAGTGCACGGGCAAGGGCCGCCAAAAGCGACAGCTGCTTGGAAGACCTACGGGATTCCTCTTTAGCACCTTTGCGTAGTGCGCCAGGAGGAAGCCACTAGATCAGTGGCAAGGGAACGAACAAAAAGTACCGTTAGCTTTCGTATACGCCAAGCTCCGCATGAGCGAACGACTAGACATACGTGTTGCCTTTCATCCACTCTTCGCTACTGCTCGGCTTGCATTGCGAAAACGACGCGCTGTAGAAAATTCCATCCATGACGCCAGTCATGCGAGTAATCGCAGCCACCTCCGCTAGTTTGATAGAAAAAGGTGAGCTTATGCCCATCGCCTTTCAAAGTGGGTCAAGCGAAAAAATGGAGAATTTTGGCCTGTTTACTTTGACCTCATTTACGAAGTTCCCTTCCTTCCTTCCAGGTGGAAATTACTGAGTCAGAATAGCGTCGACGCTTCCCGTGTTGGAAAACGAGCCGTTAGGTATTCAGAGCCGGAAAGCAATTTTCCCTTGTGCTTTCTTTCTCTTCTGCAAAAACGACGGTAGTAATGGTAAATTATGGATTTTGCGGAGTAACTTTTCATAAATTCTTGTCTTCGCTTGCTTCTACTGAATCGAACTTCCCTGTTTCACTGTTGACCGCGCTTTTGGAAATACTAAGTCTGTCTTGCTCTAGTTGTTATATCTGAAATTAGGTTCTCACGATGTCACGGCAACGCTCCCGACCAACATGTGGGATACTTGCCACTTGAAGGTCTTTAGCGGCTCAAGTTCTCCCTCTTCACACAAAGTGCTGTCGTTTCACAGCAATGACAAGGTAACTAGATGCAAATTTTAGTAGGTCGGCGGAAACCGTCCCTACTAGAGCATGCATCCTTCGCCTGCCAGAAAACTACAGTAATAAACATGACAGCATAACAACTAAAACGTGTTAATTTACTGCGTTATTCTGGTCCCTAAATAAATGTTAAGTTTCAATTACTAACTCCAGGACTATTGAATTTGCTTGGCTAGTTAGGTGGTCCAACGGTAGAGAGCACAGCTGATGGCAGTAAATTGCAATGGACCTTTAAAGAGACATGTAAATCTCGAGCGTAGTGTGAACAACTGACGAGGCTCGCTTTTAACATCACGATTTGCTCGTACTTCCTTGGGAATTTAAAGTGAAAAGTCCAAGATGCCGTTTGCAGTGCATCCCTGCCATTAGGCCATGACGCTCGATCCTAGAGCTCACTCTGACGTCACAGCGGCCTTCAGGTCCCGTTAGTATTTCCGCGTGCACCGAGTCCAGGGCTCTAGGCTGTGTGCTACGCTTCGTCGACCAACTGGATTTGAGGATGGTACAGGGTAATGGGATAATCCCTACCAGCAGTTTCCTCCACGGCAAGAGGTAGAAGAGGGAAGAAGTCGGTTTGGCTGCTGGAGCGACCTAATTACGTTTCGCCTGCCAGGTTTTAAGGGGTCACAGGGCCAGCGCCCTCCTCTGTGCGACATTTTCCGCACAAAGGACCTCTTCGATCTACAATGTCTGCCAAGAAAATGCAAGCGACGCCCAAACCGCGATAACAGTACTGCGCCCATCGGTACAGCGGCGCTAAATTCCTCTCTGATAATTCGTTGGACATGAATTTCGCAGCAAATTTGGCAGTGCTTTTCCCGGAAACTTCAAAATACCTTTTCTCAGGTATTTAATGCACAGGTTGACGGTGGGTTTCAATGATTGCCGAACTACTGCACTAAGGAATGGTCAGGTAAAATAAAAGACGGAATATACCTTTACTGGAAAAAATAACTCCACACGCAGGGAAAAATCCACCAATAATTTGCACTTGGGAGTAAATCACCGGTGTTTTATATATCGAATTAAGACGCACGCTCTACACGAGCTTCGATCACCAAATTGCACTGTATAAATATAAATAAAATAAATATCTTGCTCCAAGCTGGAGGCTTACTCTTGGAAGGAAGAACAATAACTGCCTTACCTCGACACAACACTTCCCTTATATACAACCGTTAAGAAACTATGAGAGGCAAGGCATCTTTCGCTTTCTCATTGGCTGGCGTACACGAGAAATAGGTCAGTCTTCTACGTCCTGGTGAGATCTCTATACGTTTTCCAGCCCAGGTAAAAAGGACGAGGGGCTTTCGTCATTACAGTTAGAGCCATGCATGGGTATTTGGGATGGTATACGCGGGTTGAGCTTATGGAACCAAAGCCAAGTTATTTTTTATTTTACTTTTTGTAATCCCTACCCAACACTTCGCAACTGCAGCAGTCCAGAGCGCACAGGCACGGCCCACGTGAGGCGACAGAGGCTCAAGACGTCAGCGGACAGGGAAAGCAAAGGCGGACACAACTTTCTCCTCGCTTACTTCCGTCTCCACCAAACTAAATCGGGTGTTCCATTTTTAACATAGTTTAGTGGTAACACCGTATAAGCAACAAATTCGTCTCGGCGAAATCAATTACTTCTCTTGATGGTTCGGCGTACTTCATACGTTCATTGAAGAGTTTCCAGCTAAATGAGACGAGTTCCTGATTGACGTGTCTCGTGAAAAACGGGTTAGACGGAAGCGAGACGATTCCGCCCAAATTCTTATTAGAAGGGAAAAAGGGATCTTTTAATAAAAGACGCTTATGTCATTTTTATAACGCTACATGCACTTCTAGCTTCCGACACTCTTAAGTTAAATGTCAAGATGCGACCTACCTAGACTGCAGGCCATTCTCCAAAAGCACAATAAGAAAAACAGGCACATAACGGGAACCAAAAAAGAAGACGCTTTCGGGCCACATTGCATGTTAGCCTGTAACCTTCTACGTGTTTCTTTTCCCACATCTACATGTATTCAAAATAGTACATTGTTGTGTCTAAGACAGGGCTTCTCAAACTTTTCACTCTATTACCCAAATATCACTTATCAGAAGGTCCTATTAGCGAACGTGAGTACATTTCAATATGTGATCACGCTAAAAAAATGTGGGTTCCCTTGTGAAAAGTTCCCCAAACTATGTACTACCTGCCTAAGTTAACAATAAATGCCAGCAAAGAGCAGATGCTCACGCTAGTTAAATAATAATAATAAAAAAAAATAATGTGGGTAGTCTATATAGGTTTAAGTTGTATTGTCTAAGGATTCTCAGATTGACCGTTGAGTCTTAAAATTCTTGGGACTATATTCCTATATGCATATTAAATAATAATAATAATTTAAGAAATCTTACGCAATTTCCATCTAAAATGGACACAGCGTAGCACCCCCCAACAAAATTTTCGATTTCTTATTTAGAAAGTGGAGGATTTTTATGGCTGGGAAGGGCTAAAATGTTGTCACTCGAAGCCATCGCGTAAATCCGAAAAGCAACAATAGACACCAGTGCAGAGATCCTCCCATGCATCTTTCATTTCTGTTCATCCCCAGTTACGGCTCTATTGTTTCTGCCTGAAGGAAAGTGAGACTCTTTGTTGTATCTCAAGGCAAGAAAGCAAAATCTGACTAAGAAAGTACGAAAGTTCGGTTGGGTTGCCTAAACCCCGTATTTTTGGTAGTGTACAAGTGTGCAACCAGGTACGGCAAGCTACCTGGGGGAAAAAGTGGGTCACGTCCGGTTCCGGAACCCTCCTTAACTCGCAGTATTTCATCGGTTTGGCGTCACGTCGACCGTAAAAGACGAAGGGTCTGGAAACAGGCTCTTTACAAGTTCAAGGGATCCTCTGTTACTGGTTTTCTACCACCAACCAACCTAGAATCCAACATTATACCACTGGCATACAAAGCAGCTTAGTACGCGATCTTCCGACGTCACAAGCCCTGCGCTCCTCCCCAATCCCCCTTCGCTTTCGTTTCTCGGGAATGCGGAGCTCGCACATTTTTGTCAAGGTTCATTTATAAGGGATGCTCGGATAGAGGGTTTCATTTAAGGGTAAGATCAGCGCAAGTTAGTGGAACTCATTTGAGCTACCCAGGGTTCCATTCCAGAAGAAAGGTAAAAAAGTTATCCAGGTTACGTGGTAAAAGAATAATTTCCAATAGAAATAACGTAATTCCCACGGCTTGGTAGCCACTGTATATCAACCAAATCTAGTACAGTAGGCCCTACGTTTAAGGAACTAACAAGGAGAGGGCGGTTTTCCATGTACCGTAACGCGGTTACCCTTAATTTACTAATCACATCAAACGTTAACGAAGTGCTGTTCTGAATTGGTTCAAAAGAATAACAGATATTTGTTTCGAGGACTGTTAAGGTACGCAGATATGTAAGTTCCTAAAGCAGTAATTCCCAAACGTGGGTGAAAGTAGATTTTCTTCGGGAAACGATATGGGACAACTTGGGCAAGCAACGGTTTTCCTTTATTCACCTAGCGTACAAACCAAACTGTAATCTGAAATTGTGCTTACTGTCGCTTCTAAGAGGCCTGGCTATCACAAGAGCGACGGTATGCTCAGAAAAATAAAAATCAATTCAATAATATTATTATTCGATCGATTAAAATTATTTATATGAAAAGTTAAGACGTAAGCTCAATCACTGCTAGATTATTTTCAATCTATTCTTCTTGTCCAATTCGCACCTGAGTTTTACTGTTAGCTTTTTATGCGTCGTGTAAAATTACTGCAGAGAGAAGGTGGCTAAGCCTCGGACTTTTTGGTCTACAACTTATGCTTTACTCGGATATTTATTTATTTATTTTAAATGTGGGGGTACTTGTATTAAATATAAAAATGGAAACAACAGAACCCCAATCTAACGAAGGAAAGCGCAAAATCAGATTTTGTTTATTACACTATTATTTTTTATGTGACTTTGTCATATGTAGTTTGCTCTTAGATATCCATAGGTCATCAGCTATCATTTTTATTCAAAACACTCTGAATCCAAAATTATCCTATATCTGCTCTATAGGCCTTAAAAACGCACGTGTGCTTTTTGTATGGCTGTCCTCTCGTGCATAGAAGTAAAGCTTTGGTCTATTCCTATTGTCTTATTTTATTGTTTTTTTTATTGATATCATAGGCGTGAGCTATTGCTCGTTGCCTTTTACAAATTTCCTATTGTCTTTTATTTCCATCTTGGCATAGTATTTTTTGCATTACCCACGACATTTCTGTCCAGTAAATGTTTGTATGCAATGTTTTGTACATTGGTTAAAAAACAAAAACTTTCCTAAGCGAGTTTTAATAAGCAAGTCTGGGGTAATGATCGAAAAAGTTTGAGAAGCACTGTAACCTACAGAGGGCTTAACATTTCAAAAAGGAGCCTGTGGCTCTCTTAAGCTTTTATTTGTGACCTGTAACAAGTCTTTTCGTCTAAATGCTTTCTTAAGGAATAAGAGAAACAGTACATATTGTCTTTGTCCGTGTTATTCTTATCAAAAGTTTAGTCCGTGCTTTTAGTATCAAAGTTTTATTTGTGCAGGAGCTTGAAAACTGGGGCATAATAAGAGAACCCGGTTAAAGATATACAAACGGCAAGACCTCACGTAAGAAATAGTAAAAATAAGCTCTCAAGTGACGCTTAGTTGGGTTACTTTTTCGTAATCAGTACTAAACATGATGTCACATTCAACTGGTTAAGAAAAAGTCAGTGGGGCTACACTCTTCCTATCGAGTTGCGCGTAACAAATTGTTAATTTGATCCGTCTTCACCGAATGTTGGGTTTTCTTGAAGAGGTAAGTTACGGAACATAAAAAGACAACTTCATACGAAAAATATTTTGTGTCCACTAAAAAAAGACAGAGAGAAAGTTCAGTAACAATCCCGGAAGCATAATCAATCACCAACTTTTCTCTAGAATATAATGCATTAGCGTAATGCCACCTGTGGGAGCGTCCTCATGAGTCACTTGGGCTCGACTGCGAACCCAATTGACCGATTGGCCTTTGCTGTCATTCTACGGAAATTGGGAACTGGCATAGCGTACGCGCTACTGTCACACCCAAAAGACGTTCCTGATAGTTCAAGGAAGATTTAAGCTCTGTAGACACATATCTAGTATAGAAGATTAACATGGGTAACTCTCCCAGGTGATTTCGAAAACAAGATTTGAACGAGACTTGAACGGGGGTACGCAATCTTTCTGAACAACTGGCCATTATCCTGTCTTCCCCATTAAACCCCTTAGCCCCCGTAATTACGACCTTAGTGTCTATAGTGATTTTTTATCAATACCTAGTGCAAAAGATTGAGAAATTTTAGAAACTTGTGAAAAAAATTATGTAGAAACTCGAGTTCAATTTTACCTTTATGAAAAAATAATTAAAGCAGTGAAAGTTTAGCGATCTTGTGTATATATAACTCTTCCCTGCACTTGACGTTTAAAACCAAAATCGAACGGGTCAAGTTGTTTTCACGCGGTTTTCAGCTTTTATTCGATTGATATTGAGACAATTACTTATCTAATTTGATTTAATTCCATGCAAATTAGGAGAGTGATTTAATGCACAAGGTATAGCTAGTAATAATGTTACTGTTCTCACGGTTTAAATACAGATATCTACATCGCAAGGACGCAGGGCGCATATATAGTTTCCTTCTGTGAAAAAAATAAATAAATAAAGTTGTCATTTCAAAATTAAAACTTAAGTTTTTGACAATTTATTGACAGTATATATTAACATTGTCTACTGACCAAAGGCGACATTTAAAAAAAAATTATGCGTCGTTGATATCTAGGGATTTTACGTAGTTTTTGGCTTTGGACACGGTGGCAAAAGTAAAATTTCCAAACGATAGTCGGTCACGATAAGAAATGATAAGTTATCGTAGTTATTCTGCAATATATAACAGTAATTGCGAAACATCTTAGGTAAATTTCCTGTGCTATCAAACGTACAAAATAAACCGCAAAGGCACCGTATAGACACATTGTCCGCAAAAAAATATGTTGAGCCACGGCAGGCGACAAGGTCTGGAATTTCTATGCCCAAAGTTGACAAAATTAAAGTTCTAATGTATATACAGGAAACACGTTCAGAATGGCAATAAAAATTACATCATGTACTCTCTGAGGCTTCCTATACGGAAGGAAGAAGGAAATCCGAATATCTTTGCTGAACTTTTGGAAGTAGGTTAGTTTGTCAACTATTGTTTCTTGCGTGGTGTGGAACGCAGCAGACAGTTTCCTCAATTCGCAAAACCGCGATATGCCGAGCAGCAAAGCGTAAAGTGAAAATGACAAGAACTGGACGTCCGCCGTGAACACGTTAGACAGGGAAGAAAGGTCCGACGCGTCCATGATGCAGTGCTTGCACGCAGCATTACTAGTTTGAGGTAATCTCGCCCAGAGTTGGTAATCAAGGCACACCTGTAGTCGTAAACAAGTTTTTAGGATGGTAGTGGGTCACAGCGTGACCCGTAATTTGCTCCTTTTGGGGCATCAGAAACGCTTAGCGTATCAATTTGACTATGCCCACCATGATTCTCTTTCCGGCAAAGAAAGAATCTTTTGGACAAATCCCAAAAATAACTGAGCCGGAACTCCTTCTCTTTATTGTGTGCTGACGAAGACAAGGAAAGAAGTCGGTATTTAGTTTAAGGAAGCCTAAGTATCCTACACGAAGCCAGGTCCGGAATTTTTTGTAACACTTGTGCACTTGTAGGCTAAATTGTGACCAGTGGTTGCAGTGGTTACTTGTTAAAAATTATGACTTGTGAAAAAAACTAAGAACGGATATTTGGTCAGCATAAGTCTTCTGAATGATCCCACGATGTCTTGTGCTATATAAAAATTCTCTTGATTAAACTGTCCGTTATGGCTGAAATCTTGCAGTATTAGCCGTCCGTGAAGTGATTTTCGCGTCTTTCGTGGCGACTTCAGCTGTGAACAGATGCACGCGAAACCTTACGGTATCGGTCTGAGTCTTTTCGAATGAAAATTCCTTCTGGATCGCACTGAGAGTTTTTGTATCACTCCCGTGTTCCACTTATTTTTTTTTAATGACAGATTGTAGTGCCGCAAAGGTAGACGCGATATTGTTCACAGTCTTGGAATGAAATTTCTTCAGTCTTCATAAAAAAGGTCTCAAACATGGCTCCTCTTCCAACGCTAACCTAGTGTTATGAGCTTATAACTTGGCATCATTTCGATGACTTGACCCTCATTTTGCATTCAGTAAGGATGTCAACTTTCTTCCAAATTTTTACTAGGAAACCCACGACCCTTTCTGTAGTGTCGCCTTGCTGGTCGTGAATCTTATTCACAGTTTTGCGCGCTGCAGTTATCCTCCAGCTCTTTGTGCCAAATAAAAAATGGACGAGGGACGGGACAATTGCAACCCATACCCTTTTCATTTGTTACGTAATTCATGAACCAAACTGAAACTGGTTAACTGAAATTGAACTATACTGGTTACCTGGTAATTACTTTATATTTGAAAAAGATGAAAAATAAGTTTATATGATCGTTGTAAACCATATGCTCGTTATTAGTTAAAATCTAGACAAAGGCAATTACATTGTTTCAATTCTATTCTTACACAAAGTAAGTTGCTTAATCATTATAGGAATCGTTCACAGTCCATTATCTTTTAAAAGAATTTTGACGTTAAAAAAGCATGATTTTGTTCCATTCTTACTGCATCATCGCCCTAGGCTTTACACGACTCGTATAAAATTACTTGGGATAGTGGTGGCAAAAGCTAATAACGGGTTGAGTCAAAAATGTGTGCTTGACTTATAACTCTTTGATAAAACTTGGGAGCGCAAATAACACACATTGTAATGACAACAAACGAACCTCATTCGGATAAGGAAAGTAGCGAAATCGTAATTGTTTAGCGTGAGCATTTGCACTTGGTAGGTACATTCAGAAAGAAAAAATATTTGAAAAGAAAAAACACGTACTCTACATTTAGGGTGCGATTTTACAATAGGGACATAACTGAGGCGTTTACATTGCCCTATAACGTGGCCCTTTCTTCTTCATATATTTAGATTGCATTTTTCATCCATTCTGTGACTTCTAGGAATGTTTTTAAGTTAGTAAGGATCAGACACGTTGGAAATTATATTAAATTTTGCGGTTTTAATTTAGCTTTCGGTAAATTCAACTCTTTTTCAATTGATTAAAGATGCGGTATAGGTTTGATGTGGTCGGCACACTGACAAAATGATGGGGGAGGAGGAGGAGGATCTTTTTTATGCAATCGTCCCGCCTTGTAACTTTCTCATCTCTTCTCTAGCGTATATCGTAAGAGGATCATGTGCGCCAAGTATATTTAGTCTACGATTATTCTTTCGGATTTTCAGGGTATTTGCCAAATTCTTTTTAACTAGGTTTATGGCAACGTAACGCGTGCTCCACCTTTTATGGGAAATTTTGCTAACGGTAACTCCATCGCTCTTCTACAACTTTCACTGAAAGCCAAAAGAGGCAAAAAAAAAGAAAAAGAGACACGGCAAAGACGATACAAATTTCCAGAAAGTTTCGAAAAGACATTACTCATTACGCATTTGATTTCCGAATGCACTTTCCATAAATCACAGCTATGGTTGTGACATAAGCATTACATTTTCAACACAATATGTTCATACTCAGGCCATTTGTACCCTCAGTGTTCTAAAATTTCCAAAATAGTTGGCAATAGTCTTTGTAATACGAAGAAAAAGTCCCAGACTTCCACTTTCCCCGAATCTGCACTTGATTAGTATGGACGATAGCAGAGGTGCTATCGAAAAGTATAGAAAAATGCTTTCTGTCTTTCGCGTCCGACACGGTTTTGTTTAGTATGATTTCCGAAGACACGCGTAAATCCATCTCATATTTTCACAAAGTTGGGGTGTTTCACCAGACATAAACGAATTCACTATGAAAACAACTTCAAAAACGGCGTCATAGGTGGAAAATATTGTTTATTGATCAATTGGAAGCGCTCTCTGCGGAAGAATTCTAGTGTGAAATCCTCTACGAACCAAATCAATCGTGATCAAGGTATTTCAGTAGGAAAAAAGTATAGAACAATATTTTTTTAGAAAGAATGTAAAATGAGAAAATGGAACTATGCAAGTCGAAAAGCAAATAACACTGGCTGTCAGCTGAAAAATTATTTGGGTGCCCGCCTTTCCATGACAGGTGTAGTTTTGCAGTATTGCAGTAAACATGTCATGCACATTTTCATTCTGCCGGATGATTCAATAGGTCAGGTGGTGATGTTGAAAAAAAAATATGTTGGCTCGTTCGCATGCACGAAGTTGCCAACTAGCCCCGGCCTCTCCCGTATATACAAGCGTCGAAAAAGGAAAGCGTTCGAAAATGAGTCTATGCATCCCATTTTCTTTTTCTTGCTTTTATGTGCCAGGAACCTAACGCTAGAGTCCTGTAGTCATTAGGAAGGATGGAAAGCTTGGGTGTGTTATCCAGTTTCCGCGTAATAGACAGCTTTCCTATTCAGGTGTCCTACCGTTCCGGAAACTGCCTCTCTACACCTGCCAATCTGATCTAACCTAAGTAACTGTACAGAATTCCTTCCCAGTGACTGTCCTTTACGAAGGGCTATTTCTCAAATTCTGTAGGAGAAAGTTTGGTGGAAATTCTAATACCACTCTCACATGCATTGCATAACTCACCGGAAGCCGTCCCTTATATGAGGAAGGATACCGCTATCTGTGCTAGTATATTATCAGTATGACTCTCAATTTAATATGGAAATCCTTCCTTCGGTTTTCCTTGTTTTCCATAACTTGACTACATTTCTATAACCTACATAGTTTACAGTGTATAATTCTCAAGATTTTTTCTGGAGACGTAATGTGGATGACACTGAGAACACACATCTCTTTTAGGAAGCTTTTGTATTTGGGCAAACTTTGTAGTTATAATCCATTGTCAAGGAACTATTACTGGAAAAGAACGCAGTTAATTGCAAGTTTTAGGACGTATGGGTTTTGGTGGTAAATCTTTATTCGCGAGAATTCTTTAGGTGACACGTTAATTCTCTTGCGTCTGTATTTGTTCCATTTCTCTCATTCGCAAGGAAAGTTTTACTTAAACGGTTGCTTGATAAAGCTAGTTACTGGACCAATTTCAAAGTTTTACAAATCTGACCTGAAGAAAAGCCCACCAATGTTATCTAGACACAGCCTTCAAATTTGAGTTAGGACGCAGAGGTTCTCACAGATAGGCTTTTGAAATGGGTTGAGTACCTTGTATAAACATTGCAAGCTTGTGTGTTCTATGCAACAATCCTTGCTCTCGTCGATTTCCTGTGATTTCAAGGGTAAGATAATTTTCGTAATCGTTTTATTTTATTTCTCACACAAAATTTTCACATTATGAAAGTTTCCTAAGGAGAATTCCAAATAATTTACAGCTCACGATGCAGGGATGACCAGCTTTTTCTCTTTTTCTTTCTTCTTTTCTGTTGGGTCTTTTTGTCTTCGTTTAATATTTCTTCTTTGGGTTTTGTTTCTTTTGGGTCAAACAAACTTCAACCGTATCTATGTGAAATGTAGTGAGCCTTAAGGGGATTGTGTTCGAGTTTCGTACTGCATAGTTTAATATTGTATAATGCGCTAATCTTTAAACCGTCGTCATCCTTTCCTCTGTATATTATTTCTCGTAATGTCGAGCAAATGAAATGAATATTATCTTCAAAATTAATCAAAGTGACATTAATGTCATTTACAGAATTGGTAGTTTTAATGATTCGATCACGATATATTTGACAAGTTTTACTCTGCGTGTCAAAATCAGCTTAAATTAGGTTAATGACTAAGTTTTGAATTTTTAAACAGTCGCTTCTTATGTTTTCCCCCTCAAAATCAACACACATTATCATGGTTCCACATTGTGATTTTCCCCCACTTCCTGTTCTGTCACTCACTCAACATTGTTCTCACGGGTGAAGATGTCAGTTTACACAGTCTTAATTCCAATGCACTAGAAAGCCCAAAGAACAGCTGAACCAATCCAGACAACAAAAGACGAAAATAGAAAAATTATATTCCAAAAGAGAAATGAAAATACAGAAGCCTCTTCAACTTGGGCACAACAATTAGATTTATTTTACCCCAAATCCTAGCTAATCCATGCTTTATCTTTTATTTGGGTCTCATTTCGCTCATGTCTGTTTCCGATTGCGATATCTGAGCAAAGCGTAAAAAGCGTGCAGAATACATGCTTAAATAACAATATTCGTTTACTACCAAGCCCCTTAAAGCGGCAACCATTGATTCGAAAAGTTGCCTGTTATCGGTTTTACCTAGAAACGCCTGTTCAATAATATCCGGCATTTTGTAGCTGCTGGTCGAAACGGGACTTCCAGTGAACGCATCGGGTACAGAGCAGGACATCTATTCAATCGTTTGCCGTAACGCATGTAACGACAAGCAAGGTACACACAGCAAAATCAAATAGGTTTCGATCCGGCCGTTATGATTGTGCTCCCTAAAAGTCCCGCCTTGAAGGCGGACTTCAAATGGTGGAAAACTTCAACGAGGTATCTGTGAGGAGTCATTCCTAGGAATCACTGCTCGATCTTAGGGAAAAGCGTCTCAGCTACGAAGGAAACAAATGGCTGCGCCATCAGAAGGGCAACAGGGTTATTTGCTCTGTGATTTTCACTTGTTTCAAAGAATGGGATGGAATTGCACTAGATTAACATACTAAATGTATGATGTTACGCAATTCACAGCTGTCATCACATTTGTGTCGCTTGGATTACTAAGTCGGGATATGGTGTCTACCTTCTGGAACGAAACAAATAATCTTGGATGTGGTCCCTTTTTTCACGGCAAGCCAAGCCTGCGAAAGAGTGAGACTGACAGTGTCTCAAGAATTCAGACCATGACACAGAAAAAATCAACGCAGAACCATAGAAGCGGAAAGGAAAATGGATTCAAGAAGCTTGTAGTCATAATACTTAAGTCAATTCTGTATGGGCGTAAACATAGTAATACTAACCCTTCCCTCAGCGAAACATTCCCAGGGGATCACGTACTATGACACAAACCTTGATTTAAAAAGAAAAGAACGAAAGTTTTTGTAATTGTAACCTAATAAATTGAAGATTAAACAATAGTTGCTATTTTCTACGGGTCGTACTTTTCATAGTAGGCCTATTCTATTTTAGTCGTGGCTACAAATTTTGAGGTGTTGGCTCTTATTCACACAGTAAAGTACGCTCACGTTGGTCACTCTGATTGTTAATATAAAAATCTAGACCCATTCACGCCTACCGCAGAAGGGTTTCAGGTAGCGAGAACACCGAGATAGGAAGTGATTATTTGACAACTTTCACGATTCTGTTACTGACAACCAGTTGGATAAACGGGGAAACGCTATGGGAAAGGTAATATTTTTCCCGCAAACGGAAAAAAAATATGTTGAGGATATCTCAACTGTATGATAATTATGTGGGTCGTTATAAAGCTTCCGTGCCTTAGCATGTTTAACTCCGAAACTTCGTTTCTAAGAAATATTTTAATGTTTTGTTTTCACAATCAGCTCTTAAATAAACTGTACGTGTAACTAACTCTGCCAATTTATTTCGCTGTGCGATTTCTATAGTCATATTTATATATATTGATATTACACGTTCAATCTTCTGATTGATTTACTACCAAAGCAAATTATTATCACCGTAGGAAGTTTCAAAACCTTTTGTAATGTAAGCCTTGTTTCATGCCTATAACTTTTTAGTTTCATCATATAAGAAGCTGGAAAAAGAGGAAAATAAAACTTCCGAAATTTCTGTAAAGTTCCAGCGTTTATGTTGTAAGAGAACCGTTCTACTTTGATGCGCTTCGTGTGGTTGAGCATAATAACAACGGACCTGACCTATATGGAAAACAGTTGTGATGACTTGTTTTGACCAGTTTTTCCATTTGTTGCACAAATAGTACACTACGGAAAGATCTTGACAAGAAGTGATCATACTTTGAATCTTAACAAGATTCGAACTATGATCACTTAACCTCAATTAATCTAACAAAGCCTTCCGACGATTCTTTATTTTTTAACTTTTTTAAGTGCAAAATGGGAAACACAGGTAATCTGATAAATATCCTGCATCACTTCATATTGTTCTTCATTTTCACGTCCATTATTTGACTGGCACCTCGTTTTTACATCGGCTTTACCCGCCCACTCTTCTTTAGGGCGGGGCTAATAACTTGGCAACACAACAAACATCTTTGTTGTATGGGATTAAACGTGTGAATGGGCCTTAGCCTTTGCATTATTCAACCGGTCTGCCGTGATCTCACTGAAGTAAAGATAATGCAGAAAGCTAAAGAAAAAGATTCCACTTATAGGATTCGACCCGATTCTGAAAAAAGGTATTGATTTTGCTTTGACATTTATGGTTGTCTTTTGAAGTCCAATATTTCTGTAGATTTCGTCCTCAAACTGTCAAAACGGTGTTGCAAACAATTCTTACCGAAGAGCTAAGTGGGAAGGCGTACGACGCTACGGAAGCGTCGAAATGGGTAGTCAATATTGCTGATTTGGTTAAATTGAGATTAAAAGGTATCTGTTATTATTATTACGGTCTAAAGGTAGTTTCTAAATTGGCCTTTTGCTTGCAGAACTAGGATATGACAGGTACAAATTTGTAGTTCAAGTAGTAATTGGTGAACAACGCGGTGAAGGCGTGCAAATGGCCAGTAATGTCATGTGGGATGCGGAGTCTGATAATTATGCTAGTCACACACTCGTCACGGTACTTAATGCAATTTTTTTAATAATTTATTACTCCGATTCTTTTGCATAGGATACGCTATTCTGTGTCGTAGGAGCGTTCGGGGTCTATTTTTATTGATCTGTCCATGTTTTGATCCACGTTTTCAAACCAATAAATGATAATTTTTATTACTGTATTTATATTTCGTATTAAATGTGCGGAAAGCACTCCAATGTTCAAACACGTGCACGGTCTGTGCAATATTCCATCGTCTGTCTTAGACTAATCTGATTACAGACAATACACATAAAATCAAAAGCAATATAAACGCCAGAAGAACAAAGGTAGACCAAGTTTCCAGCCTAGTCCAAAACCGTACAAAAACATGGCTTCATTAGTTGATTAGGCAGGAATACCGAAAAAGTCTATCGCCACTGCCACACCCTTGTTTCTTCAATCAACTTTGACTACACTGTAAATCTTGCGCACAAACCAAAAGCAGGCGAAAAATCCAATGGTACCTACACACAAACAGAATCAGCACATGACCGTAACCACAAAAAGATGGATCTTACCAGTCAACAAGAAGAACAGGAATACCATAATTATGGTATAGCCAAAGTACAAGAAAGTCGATGTGGCGTCTTCAATGTTGAGCTTGGTTATGAAGTAATGTACGCAGTATATAAACAAGTAAAAGGCAGTAAAGCCACTTGTCAGGAAACTGCGCCACCACCAGTGATAATCCTAAAAAATAATCTCCGTTTTGAATCCCCTCTAAACATTACGTAAATATGTAAAATCGCAATACCTCGGCACACAAATGGAAGTAACAAAGCAAGATGGTCGTCTCCGAGCAGGTAATGACGAGGATGATAAAAACCAGGAATAGGAAACCGAACATGTAATACATTTGATTGGACCAAATGGAATTAAGAATGAAGAAGAGTTGGATGAAAATGCAACCGAAAGGTAGGATTCCTCCCATAATTATGCCCGGGATTGGTTGCGTGTAAATACTTTGGTCCGGAATTTGGCGTGGAATTTGGTTAGTCCTCACTGGGTGTTCAATGGGCTATTTTTTTTTTAAAAAAAAGAAAAAAAAAGAAACGAGTTATATTTCCACTTGTAGCTAGTTTCTATAGAACTCACCCTCTTCCGAAACCCAAAGAAGGCGCCAACAAACGTCAAAGGAACTGATATACAGAACCAGAGGGCTAACAAGGCCACCAGTGTTGTAAATGGTACTGTTGCACTACTGCCTTTGGACCACAGGACCATGTTCAGTACGAAGAAAATACCGAAGACAATGCTGCAATAAGAAAAGTTGTATAAGTACTGTTCCCTCATCATAATTTCATCCTCTTTACCCTGGACAAAGCATTGACGTTAAGAGTACATTTAATTTCCAACGCTCTCCCCCAAAGCTTTTGTAAACTCGGGCGGCAACGTAGCCTGCAGGAGTGCCCAAGCACACGAACAAAACCAAGGCACAAGTCATAAGAGAGCCGCGGTTGGCTGGTGACAAAAAGCCCAGGCAGGCGAACACTAAGATGCATCATGCATTTAACCCAGTTTTCAGAAATATTGCATAGTGAAAATACCCAAAGTTATAAGGCTCATGACCAACACTTGAGTTCCCGAACCCAAGAATACCGACAACAGCATGCCTTTGCGTGGTGGACGGAACACATCACCATGGACCAATTTCCAGCCAAATTCCTCTTGCGCATCCTCACCAGAATCAATCTAGACGAATCCAATCAATCCATAAAAACTTGTACCAATTCCGAGTAGAAAAGTATGCTTATACCTGGTTGTAGCGAGCGATGTCTTTATGAAGTGTACGAAGCATAATCATGGCCACCATACCGGACAAGAATAAAACAATTACCAGAGAGTTCAGGATACTAAACCACTGAATGTTCGCGTTCGGAACCGACTCGAGTATGTAATCCCATCGCGAAGACCATTTAATGGTATTATCTTCCTGTAAAATAGCTCTGGGCCATTAAAGGCATCTTGCATTAAACGTATCTTGCATTATATTTACACGAAATCTGTAGCTGTATGTGTAGGTAATCTGCATTTTCTCGTTTCCTGTTAAAAGCTTGGCGGGAATGGCCATGGGCTCAGTTCCTTTGCAGTTGGGAGAACTAGGATCATGTTTAACTGACTTTGGTTCAACTTTTACAGCTAGATATAAAGAAAATTAATGACTGAAGTTTCCGAAAAGACTCCAGAGATTCACTAAAAAGCCTTACAGATGATGCGGCCGCCCTCTTTACCGAAACTTTCACCCCAAGACTCGCCTGCTCCACTGTGGTAGGTAACGGTAAGGTCCACGTGATTAAATATGTAATACGTATCTGGTTTGTTATACGATTTCTAATAAAAACACGGTTAATGTCGCAAAGGACAGCGTTCATATCTCATATCAGGTATTACGCTGATAACGCAGGCATCGTGTGGTTTTCCTTGTGTGTCAACGTAACATCCCATCGGAAAACCAGTGCTGCAGTACTGCTTGTAATCCTCCACAGAATAGCACCATGTTACGGGCATGTTATCTACAAAACAAAGAAAGAAAAAATACAATGGGTATATTTCCGTCAAATGTTCGCACATAGGTTTGACCCGTAGCCCACTTCTATGAAGTTGTAATCCCTTTAGATAGTGTTCTTGCTCAGGTATACCCTATCTGATTACACTACCTTAGAAACTGCTTCCACTAGCACGTTAATTGGGTATTCGATTGGATGCGAATAGTTATACCCGGTTGAACAAATAAATTGTTTATCACTTCGAAGCGTGCAATTGCGATCATCAGAAAATCGTGAAAGCTAAGTTTAGCCTGGCCTAACTAACGAAAAATCCTTACATCTCCACACAAGATTCGAAGTGAATCATAAAAAAGTACAAGATGACTCAAAATAAGGTTCAAATGAAGGTCAAGAGGTGTTCGAAAAATTAGTGTTTCGTAGATTCTATGACGGTCATAGATTTCCACTTATTGTTCTTAAGTTTCCCTTATTATTTCCAACGACGCAGATGTATAAAATTCAGAAAACGTAAACAGTTTATAATAGAATTGGATAAATACCGTATACCAAACACTCGCATGTTAATTTACATTGCGAATTACACGGGTAATGTTTGAAAGATTTTGTGAGCCTCGTTACACACTTGCCAAATCTTTCATGACTGTAAAGTGTGAAGAGCTTTTGATTAAGATATTTCAGACAAAACGAAATTGTATGTGAAATTTGAGGCAGCATAAGTCAGAGGTTACAACTTTAAAACTTTCAACATTAACGTCAATTGCAATGGATTGATGGATTAAATAGATATTGCACTAAGGATTATTGTTCAAAAACATAAGCTATGCACTAAAAGTAGAGCTTTTCTATACTAAAACAAAATAAACGGGTGATTTATTGCAAATGATCAATGATGGTTTTCGGAATAACCTGACCAAGTATCAACCCGCGTATTAAGTGTGCTTTTATTTTTTTTTAAGTGTAGAAAAATTATAACTCGATTGTAAATCGGCGAAATAATCCCATGACATTTGTCTATAAGAGAAAAATATCAACGACGTTTAAAACCGACTCGCTGCAGCTCCCCACACCAGAAAAAAAGGACGTTGGGTCTACTGTATTCCTGTTAACTAAAAGAGTAAACGTTTCTGTTCCAAACTACAATTGACAGGTCCTTATACAACGTAACTGAACCTAACTCAGCCTCACCTAACTAACCTAACTTAACGTACATTAAGATTTTTAGATTAGCCTTATTCGGTAGGATAAAACAGCGTAAATTGGGCTAGGATACATTAAGTTATCAATGAAAACAAACCGGTTGGGACAATTACAGGGAAGCAAGGACTACAAGTGTAGCATAGGTAAACAACACAATAAGTTCTGGGCGCTGCTTGTGAAAAATATTGTGGGGTAACTTACCCACAATCCAATGATGTTGATAATTCAGGGACATGCCTTTCTGCAAAACAGTCAGCCTTTTAAGTGCAGCTGCATCTCCAGCTGTGTACGTTTTGGTACACGCCACTGCGCATTCTTGATCTTCGTTGAATCGAAGCTAACGCACACATAATAAAATACATACAATCAGTTTACTTGAAGAATACACACTGCCGTATTTACTTTGTAAGGAGAACTTCTTATTCTCTCTCCGAAAACCACCTGACCCAGGTTCTCTACCGGAGAAGTCTCATTAGAGTCTGAGCAGAAATCGAAGCTAAAAAGAATGTTTTTTTAGTATTATCTGATTAACCGGACTTGAGGTCACTTACTGATTGTACTCATACGGGATAATGGATTCTTCTGAATTCAAACGATTTACGTAGACCTGTATGGCAGACTAGACACAACGGAGAGATCGAGTTTAGACAACAAATGGACTCAACCATCATAGCATAAATGTTACCTTGCAAGTATCTGTTTCTTTCGCTTTGGTACAATAATTAACGGGAGCCAGCCCAGGTAGGTAAAATGCTTGGGATGAAGCAAGCCAAAATAAAAACGTTACCGGATGCAAGATTTTCATTTTCATCCTCACTAAGGCTTAGCAATGAAAAGGAAAACCAGCCTTCAGGCTAGGAGGAAAAAACATGCACCGTTCCCGGTACAAAAGTGTAATGGTCGACACGTCAACAATGCGATAGAGCCACAGACGGCTAAATGAATAATTAAGGTAACTTAGCAACGAACACTGCTGTCCTCTGGTGTTGCTACTTTTAGACGTAAACACATTTGGCGCAGGAAATGGCTAAAATGTTGCAGCGAAGTTTCCAAGCTTTGGACAAATTTTCGGCCATTGGCGCGCCTCGAGTAAGTCCTTTTGACGGTTTCTTGCCATTCATTAGAGATAGCTTTAATTGTAGCAAAGTCGTCCTAGAAAGTTATACTGTAAAAGAGCCAGGTCTAGCGCAGCTATTTTTAGACATCATTTTCTGTTAAAATAATGTATTTCCGTAACGGTACAAATGAAATTTAAGGTGTACGACTATTTTTCTTACCTTGCTTGCAGGTGTTGGGAGCTGCTCTCGCTAGAAACCCTCAGAAGGAGCAGAAACGAAACTTGAACGTCCATGAATATGTCAGTTACACACTCCTATCGGAAGGTCAGATTCCCGTACCCAAGTTCGGTATCGTGAAAACGAAGGAAGAGGCTTTAAAAGTTGCCACGGACTTGGATTCGTTGGATATGGTGGTCAAAGCCCAAGTCTTAACGGGAGGTCGAGGCAAAGGTCATTTCAAAGGTGGATTGAAAGGAGGTGTCAAGGCTGTGTTCTCGTAAGCGCCCGCTTTTTAACTTCCAGAGCATTCTTAATATGTATTCTTAATCTTTAAGACCGAAAGAAGCTGCTGAAATTGCAGGCAAAATGTTGGGAGACATCCTCATTACAAAACAAACCGGCGAAAAGGGGCGAATATGTAATGCAGTCATGATTGCTGAGCGTTCGTATCCACGAAAAGAGTATTATTTTGCTGTGATGCTTGAACGAGCCTTCGCTGTATGTAAAAACATCCTATTCGCGCTTTAGAATACTAATGAGGCATGTTTAGGGGCCGGTCATCATTGCTTCTTCACAAGGAGGTGTAAACATCGAAGAAGTGGCTGTGGAGAATCCTAAGGCCATCATTAAAGAACCTGTAGACATCACCGTTGGTTTGACAAAAGAACAAGCCGAGCGTGTAGCTGATGCTATGGGCATGACAGGAAACCAAAGAGAAGAGGCTGTAACTATTTTTCAACGAATTTATGAGCTCTTCGTGAAATACGATTCCTTACTTATTGAAGTTAATCCTTTCGCTGAAGATACTACCGGCAAACGTATGATAAAAAATACTATAAGAAAAGAATTCAGATAACACAAGAATTGAATGTATTTCTGGATAGTTGTGTGCTTGGACGCCAAAATGCGTTTCGACGATAATGCCGATTTTCGCCAAAAGAAAGTGTTCTCATACCGTGATTGGAGTCAAGAAGAAGAACGTGAAGTAGAGGCTTCTCGCTCCAACTTGAACTACATTGCCCTTGATGGTGATCAGATCCCCCCTTACACTCGTAGTACTTGAGCACAAAAGTTATCCTTTGATTTTGTAGGGGACATCGGATGTTTGGTTAATGGTGCTGGGTTGGCGATGGCTACAATGGACATTATTAAATTGCACGGTGGAGAACCCGCAAATTTCTTGGATGTTGGTGGTGGCGCCACTGCATCACAGGTTAAAGAAGCGTTCAAGATTATTACTGCTGATCCTAAAGTAATGTTACTATTGATATTGTAAGAAGTTTCATTTGGACTCTAACTTTTGACATTTGTAAAGTGTCACGCTATCCTTGTAAACATTTTCGGCGGAATCATGCGATGCGACGTTATTGCTGAAGGTATTATCTTGGCCGCCGAGGAATTGCAATTGAAAGTACCCATCGTTTGTCGACTACAGGTAAGACAATCACTTTGTTAAAACTAGGTTTCCTTTCCTACAGAAATTTTAATGCAGGGTACGAACGTGGATGAAGCTAAAGTGCTTATTGCCAATTCTGGGCTCAAGATTTTGCCATGTGACAACCTAGATGATGCAGCACGTTTGGCAGTGAAACTGTCCAACATAGTTAGTTTGGCTAAGTCAGCCAAGCTCGACGTCCAATTTGAAATCCCCCTCTGAGACTATAATTGGAAAGGAAGAAAATATTTAGATGAGATCTGGACCTTCGCATGCTAACATTGTTACCTGTTAGCCTTATTATTTCCAAGCGTCGTCCTTTCCGTTGTGGTCTGTAAAGTGTAATTGAATTATTATAGACAAATGCTTTATTCGAAAGCAGTGTAACTTATTACAAGACCTACTTGAACTCCGCTTTCAATTCGGATTTTTTTTTAGAAACATAGGCAAACATCTTAAAGTCTTTGACATCAAATAAACCTTTTAGTAGAAATCACTTGTGATGTACTAAAATCAGGGCTGAGATGTCATTCTGATTAATTATGATACATTTCGTAAGTGTCTAATTAAATAGCTAATGTACAGTACTTTTAAGAATTAAGTCATTTAAAGCTTGCCGCTCACCTAGCAGTTAATAGCCTTTTTATTTTCGCGTACCCCTCCCCTTAAATCTTCGCACCCCAAAAGTACTCCATACAAAAGACAAAAGAGAAGTATGAAAATGGTATATTTTTTAACCAATACGTGTATTTCATCCAAGTTCTCCTGTGCACTGATATTCTTCTAGTTTCCTCCAACAGGTACGTGTTTCCCTCTAATACAGTACTTGCGATTTTGTTCTTCGTCGTATATTTCCGCGTGTTTTTAAGTTACCGAAGGCGTTTCGAAAAGTAGCTCATACGCGCAATTCAAGCGACTGAAATACGCCCAAAATAATGCTGCAATTTGTCCATCCATTTCCAGTTCGTTCCTTTTGCAAAACGACTTCCTTAGGTTGATCGATTCCACCTCCGTACCTAGGGGGTCGGGGGATTTTAACCCCTTTCCCCCATTTTGACTGTAGGCGTGCCGTAGTTGTATCGTCGTTTTGTGTTTCGCGCTTCAGGTACAGCTGAACTTTATAGGCCTTTTCCAGTGAAGGTTCAATTGTGCTGTGCCGCAGTTGTGCAGGGAACAGGCTGTTCCAGTGACGCTGTGCGTCGTTCCTGTGCCGCACAATGCTGTTCCATCGATCTGTGCCTTGAACTGTGCGACCAATTGTGCTCCGATTCGAGGGAACAGCTCACAAGCTGTTCCGCAGTCCTGTTCCCACTTTCGCTGGCGCGATAATTCGAAAAGTGAGGGGCAGTGGGAAGTGAAAATGTCGTTTGTGGGATTATT